>LQRL01107605.1:1572-14160 GCA_001703475.1 Hydroides elegans | reverse complement strand
GTTAATGCCGTAATTACGCTATAAAATCTATATGAATATATTGCTTATACACTCAACATGGAGAATAGGGGGTTTAAAATTGTAACATTATACATTTTAACACAATTATTTAGATTTAAAAGTCATCACCTCTTGAAATTTATGCATCCAGTGTTGTCCCACTGAAAACCACTATAAAGCGCTCTCGCGCTGTGATTCGTTACGCAATCAATTAAATGTACTAAAGGGGCGGAGCTTGGAGCATGAGTGGCAGCACTCTATTGATTCACGGTTGTACATGAGCTGTTGCGCTTGCTAATTTAAACAAGTAACTGTGACTCATAATTGATAAACTCACTGTATCGAGTCCCTCAATAAGGATTATTTTTAATCTGAATGTGCATACCGCTAAAAAATAATAAATTAAGATTTAAAATAGAATATTAACTAGACTTAATCATTATATCCATACCATAACATATAAATATCTTTGGATAATAAAGAATTTCCGGAACAAAATATGCAATTGCTTTTCACTTATATCATCATCTTAACATAAAATTAGTTGCATAAAACTGGGTTGTATATAATAAAAGGAGCACCTCAAGATCTGTTCCCCAAAACAGATGTTCCCCATCAAATTCTGACTTGGAAATATTGAGAAAATACATTCAATCTTGGAGATAAGTGGGGTTAGAGGAACACCTATATTAATATTTTTTTTATTTTCGCAATAATTAGTAATAGTAATTATTTTGAAATTGAAAAAAAAACTTGCTTGTAATAATCTAATAAACTTTTATTTGCATGATATGATATATGATTTGTTTCCATTTGACATTTCAATTTTCGCAAAAAGGCGTATCTTTCAGTTCCAAGCTGGATAGAAAAGTCCAGCCGGCTTGGAAAACACCTTCGCGCAAAATTTTAATGTTCAAAACAATTATTTTGCTGTCGCGGGATGTACTTCATATAATTCTACCCATAAAAAGACAAGACCTTAAATTATTTATTTGGTTTTCTGAATCAATAAAACTTGTTTTGATCAAATTATATTATTGGTTGTCTGAATCAATATTCATATCTAAGATTATTTAAAAATAGAAAGGAAAAGATTGCAGATAATTTGGACTCTACGAGTACTAAAGGCAATCTAGTTAGTTTATTAATTAGTTACGCAATCATCAACAGCCCAGCTCAATGGTTATGGTTCTCGCCTTAGAAACAGGAGTTCCGCGTTCGAGTCGCGCTCGGACCACACTTTCTTTTCGTCAAACATTTTTTAATGAAATATCGAATAAAGAATTGTTTTAACTATACTTATATTGATATTCGCTATTGAATTTCTTAATACCAAGTTTGAAACAATGTTTACCTTGGCGCTTTAGATTTGACAACCACGTACATGTAAATGTACAGCAAAAACACATATTTGATAATCAAAATAGATACTTTGGTAGATAAATCTTGTATTTAATTATCAAAAAATATGATGAATAATAATATTGAATAAAACAATATATGAAGAAAAACATTTTTTGGTTATGCCTTTACTTGGTTTCGAACCTGGGAACCACGGATCTTAGCAAATCAGCCAACTAAATGCGTTTCAAATCGAGCTCAAATAGGACATTTCTGATGTGAAATGCGTAAAATTATGAATAAATCATACACAACATAGAATAATCTGGTCATGTTTCAAATTTTAGATGTTTTTGTTCACAAATAAAGGAGTTATTAATGATAAAACAAAATGTCAACAAACGTTGTTAAGTACGAATGACGCAAAAAATATCATGCTTGTCCAACGTTCTAACCGACTGAGCTAACGTGGCTAACTGCCTTTCAAATGCGAAATTAATGTATTTAGATAGATTATTCTTTAAGGACGGTATGTAATAAAGCGAACACGCCACTCGATTATAACACTCTGTCAGCCAAATCTGAACTCACCCTTCGGGTTCGGTCAGATTTGGCTGACAGAGTGTTATAATTCCCTTCAATATATAATCTCGTGACGTATTCCCATTATATAGACTTTTTATCATCTTGGTTAGATACCATGAAAAAAAGAGTTTCACTTGGATGCCACACACAGCCCATCCACCTTTTCACCAACTACCAAATGAACAATAGAGCGAGCTCACAATGATGAAGTGACCACACAATGCGAGCCCAAATTAATTAATGCATGACAACCATTAATATTAATATATTACTTGTTCCGGGATACAAGTGACCAGTCCACTTGATGATGAATATATATGAGTGTTTAGTAGCATGCAATAATGCATTAATTGTAGCGCCGAGCGGTACATTTAGCAAAATTGATGGGTAACGCAATGATGCCACGTTAGAAACAAGGAAGTGAGGGTTTCGAAAGTTTGATTTCGAAAACAATAACTTTTTTTAAACATATTAATTTATGAGCGAAACCTTTGAAAGGGCTGGTAGGGTGGGTAGGGTATCTCAATCTAATCATTTTATTAACAGTAACTAGATATTCAAACGATGCGCTTGCCTATTTTATTTATTTCCTGGATGCATATACATGTATGAAATTGATGGTAATTCCTCACTGACCTTTTTTACCAATGTCCAACAAGAGCATAAGAATAGCGAAACTTTTATAATATGCGTCACCATTTCAGTGTAATTTTCATGTCGTGGTTACGTCGCTCTTTGTTTATTATTCAAAATAAAATCAATTATATATTTTTCAAATATTGTTCATAAGAAAACATCAACATATTAATCACAAAAACAACATCGAACAATACACAATATAGAAAGGAGTCTGTACCATAGGGATCGAAAACAATCGCGACGAAATTAATTAATTGATTGTAAGCCAGCAATGGGTTAATGGTAACACTCATTCATTTTAATAATGGAATCGGTCGTAGACTTGTAGATAGGATGCTGAAAGCAAGGGTTGCTACTACAACTATTATAGATCCATTTACAACAAGTTTGAACCATACAAAGCTTCCTCATTCTGCCTACAAGGTATGATGATTCCATTTGAATAAAAAGAAAGAAAAGAAAAATATTTCCCCATGAAGGTTTATGAATCTATACACAACTGTATGTCATATATTCCAATTGAATATACAATAAACTCACTACATATAAAAACGCTATTTATATTACTTTATGGTGTGTCATGTCATATAAATATGCATATTTATATATCTCTTAGATCTCTTTTCTTATATATATAAAATTCAATACATGTACATCGACAGTGGGATTATATCTTTAAATCAATATACGTATAATCCAAATACACCATTAGGTTTCATAACTATGATGAGTTAGCCAGATACATTTAAAATCTGATTATTTGGCATATACATTTTGTACGTCTATGTGAAAAAGCTTTTAGTTCAAATCCTATTCCATTCATTGCAAATCTTTAAATCAGTAAGCATCCGGAAAGCATTGATATATAGATACTGCTCATTACGAAATATTGCCAATGTGTTTCAGTCAGGACTTTTAAGTATCATAAAACCAGATTGTGAATGAGACCTAAAATAACCGATTCCTATGCGATATTACCCATAATGACCGTGTTTGCATTCGCAATGCTATAAAGAGATTGCATAAAATCATCGTTGCTTTTGATTTATTTTGGAATTGGGTGTTATGAAACCCATGTTTTAACCATAGATGGATCCGATTTTTTTTCAATATATCTGGCTCTTAATTTGTTCTGGTAGAGTCAAAACGCAAGCTAACAACATTATTGGCCGGTTGTGCATTGCTCTCAAAACCCTAACACATTGCTTGAAAAAGGTTTCGATCAATGCACATTTTCATAGTAATTAATATACATGTATAATTTCAAATATATTCATCTGAATTGTAAAATTTCATAAAAAAAACATTCACAAATGTTGGAAGCTTGCTGAAGCAACTATAAAAAGTGGTTCGGGAAAAGCAAACGTATTCTTCAACCAGCCACATAAGCAGATTGTCTCAGTTCATTCATGCATGACTTTATTATTTATCCCCTCCTTAAAAAAACAACGTTCGCTTTCGCTTCCTGAGTTACTTTAAGGGACCAATGTCTAAACGCATAAAATACCTTAAAGGTCATGCTCACAACTCGGAACATAAACATTCCGGTTTGAGAACAGTCCGCTTGTTTAGATCAGAAGTTACTGCGACCTTTGGCAGAACAAATGGTTCTATTGGAACCATTTTCTCTATTTCATTGGCACAGGTATAGCATGTAAATTTGTTAAAAGATATTAAAACAAAACAAAAGTAGTTGCTTTCATTTATGCGCTCTTTATAGTGCTTACGCTATCATGTAACATTGATTTAAAGAAACGTTTATCAAGGTCAATATGTTTTGAATGTAAAATTAATAAATAGCAAAGAAATATGATGCATAGTTTGTTAGACAAAAAGCTCGTTTCAACATATAACGATAAGATTTATGCCGTGATAAATCCCTCCAACTCATCAACACTAAAACGTATGCTTATTAGTTTATTGCAATTTTGGTCATCGACTAAGTATAATGCCATCAAGTGAATTGTTACTCGACAATAAAACTAATGACCCAAATACCTTTTGCGTGCTGTAAATCAGATGATTTCTTCCGCTTGTCGATATTTTGACTTTCTCACATTTTCTTATTTTCTAAACGTTATAATGTTTTATCATAATTATTTTGGTGGATTTTATACTAATGGCTCTCATTTCAAATTATACGTCATGGCGTTTCAACGACGTGCGTCGTCCAAACGTCTACATCAACCTTTTTACTCAACTATCATTTGAGGCGACGTTTTGTAGCGATGATTTAGTTGTCTCCATATAAACTATAAATTTAAATGCTTCTGTAATTTACGAGTGCGTGATATGAAGATCAATATGTAATAAAACATATATTGTTTCACATGTATAAGCGTGGGATGGCTATTGCAATTTAGTTCACTTTCATGTTTTTGGTGATGGCAGCTATTGTGGAAATCCTGAACAATCAGGCAATTGAATATAAAGAGGGGGTAGTCAGTGCAGAGATAGAATAAATGAGAATGCTACTGTCGTGTTGATGTAATAAACACATTCGTTGATTAATGGTTTTCTCTTATTGTATGTCGCTTTCCATTGCATTATGAGGCATGCCGTAGCTCTTAGGTTTGAAAACATTGTGAGGTTGTAAAGCGGAATTTAATAGATTAATGATGGTGTGTATTGACTTGAATGATATGTGATAACAACTAAAACATCTACTCGAAACGTCCGGACAATTTAAGGTCCATATTACATTCAAAAAAGGGTTTTCAGTTTGTGTACATTGTACCCAGAAGTAACCCAAACGAGCAGACCAAGCTGCATTCATTTTGGCCACTTATCCAACATCATCCCCTAAAAAATAAAGCAATGTGATAAGTTGTCACCCGCGATTAACTCGCTTGAGCCTCGGATTGTTGGTTCCCAGAGCGAAAGGTCATCGCCTCTATGGAAAGCTCGCGGGATAACTCCGTTACAATATCATAATGGGAGATAACATAAACACAGTTTTACCTATGGAAGCCATTCATTGTTTGAGATAGTTTGAATACAAGTGCGACAAGAACATAACATATAAACGCGGATCCATCGACGCATAAAACATAAATAAAACGTACGCTGTTGTATTTTTTCATAATAAAGAGGTTTGGTCAATTTTATATTTTATGTATATACATTAAACCTCCGACAATAATATTTTAGTCCGAGATATGTTTCGCTTTGAAACTAAAACTATATTATCACTTCCCCGAAAACCTTTAAGATTTGTTAAACTATGATCACATTTATTCCTTATTGGGTTCTCCTGCACAGTAATTTACTGGACTTAGTACCTGGATTACACTCTGAATTAAGGCCGAATCCCCAACATGGGTTTATTGGACTTAATCTCGCTGCATCCCTCCACATCTAATGGAGTGATTTTTCAAAGAGACTCGACTGAGAGTAGTTCGAATGAAAGAAAATAATTAATTGGTTTATATCTTCTGTTTTATTTGGTTCTAACAGTCAAAGAAAAGCCTCATTATATTATCACGAAATATACCCATATACAATGCTTATAAATAGCTAGTGTTGCTTTCGCTTTTTTTTATAACATTGACATTGTGAAATTATCTGTCATTACCATATTGTAATAGGAATTTCCATTGGTGGCTCCGTTTACTTGAAATATAAGGGGTTAAAGCTACAACTGTTAAGGCGTGTTCACGCAAAAAAAAATCCTAAATTTTTGCGTGAACACGGGGGATAAATTGCCATGTTTTTATACAAATGTGGCTTTCGAAAATATCTGGTTTCGTGCTATTTTCCGAGCCTTTTCGTTTGCGTGAACACGGCCTTAAGTATAATTGGTATAATCTATAGTGTTAACAAAAATAAAATGCGCGCAAAGCTGCATGGAACATTCCTCAAATATGTTCATGAATAATAAATGAATTATAAATAAGAGCTTATCAACTGCGGTAGAGTGCGCATTCCTCATGGGAGACACGTCGCTATGCTAGCACAATATAATCTAATTCTCGTCGTTAATATTCGCGGACAAAAAATGTGATTCGTGTCGTTGATATTCGCGGATAAGGACGTGGTCGCACGCGAAACGTTTTTGAGCATGTTACTTTAATAAAACATGTTTTCAATGCATGCCTTACGGAAAAGTTATTATACGCATACGTGCAGCCTTAAAAAACTGCAAGGATCATGTAAGATTTCTCCATAATGCGTTTGAATCGTTTGGGATCGCTGCGAAAATGTTAGAAAATATAGTAAACCGATATCGCTGGATTTACTATATTTTCGTTGAATTGCTCAGCGATCACGGAAGTTTCTCTACGCGCGCCCTTTCCATATGAAATACATTGAATTTCACAGTTTGGGGAATTGCTCGAACTACTTTCAATGTGGCCAGACCTTGAACAATCCTCTGGCATTAATATTTGCGGATATGTCTCGGTTGTCATCAACGATGTCTTTATATGGGTGCCATAACAATAGGACCCACAAAGCAATAAACGTGTAAAATGCCATGAAATATTCATGACAGGTTAGCGAGGGTACCCAGTGTATTGCGGTTGGAACACAGTGAATGAAGAACCAACTAAGCTTATATAATATTGACCCAAATACATGTAGGCAACGATAACAAACTACTTCTTTAAATCGTTATAATAAATTGATGTAGTGTTTAATGCTAAAATAAAATATTTTGCTTTAAATTCAATATTCAATTTAACATTTACATGTACATGGGACCCTCAAAAAATCTAACATTGTTTATATCGAGAAGAAATGTGCTTTTGGTATACTTTTCATGTAAGGGCAGGAAATAAAAGACATAAGGCCTACATTAATATTGCCGGATGCTTGCCGTTTTGGCAAATTAGTTTTCTCTTGTATATTTTGTCAACCAGACATTGTGATGAGTTTTAATATGAAAAGTTCATGTCAGTTGAATATGAAAAACACTGTCATGGTAGCTTGATTATATTATTATTTTTTGAATAATTGTTTGTTGAGATATTAAATTACATTAATATTCACTTGCCGTCTAAAAAGAATGAACCAGAATTTGCCATTATTGTGAAAAGTCAAAGTATCCTCCTCACATCTAGAGCAGTGTATGCTTAAATATTCAATTCAAAATTTGAAGGGTTAAAAAAATGCCGATTGATCTATAACATGTTTTTAATCATCACTTAAAACTACATGTATGCATGGTATCCATGTAGAATTAGGAATGGTGAGAATTAAGCTCAAACAGCCTCATAAATGGCTTTTCATGACTTGGGATTATATGGCTGCATTACACAGGCAAATCTCAACCAAATTTTGCCTTGAAATTGCCATTCCCGGGATGCAATGACCTTTGCTCTCAAGTCTGCGATCTCAACTGAGCAGAATCTCCCGAGTTAATCACTGTCGACACGTTATCACATTGCTTTTATTTAGCCCCACATCTCGTGTTTTTTTCTGTTTTGGGCGAGAGAGGGGTCGGGGTTTTGGGGGCTCCATGGGGAGAGCTCGAGGTGCTGTATAAAGTTGCGTTAAAAATCGTTAAGTCCGCCGTAATGATCAAAGTACAATAACTCGTTGGCGAATCCCAAACAATATCCAAGTTCCAGTTAAAACCATTCCTAACCGTGTAATCGATATCAAATTAGTTCGATTCAAAAGTTTGGTTTACGTGTTTGCATTTTATCGTTTAAGCATTCATGTTTAGGCGTTGAACCATTTAAGTATATAACCGTTCATGCGTTTATGATTTATGTTATAATGTTGGTGATTGTCATAAATCATAAAATAAGAGTAGCATCAGTTGTTAACCTCAATCCTGATGTTTCTTCGACACAGTTGAAGATGAAATATGTATTACCATCAAAAGCATTGTGGTGAATAAAATATGATATCACTTTTCCACTCACCCAGTAAACAAGGAAACGGAATTTACACGTTTTTAATTCGTTTTCGATTTCGTTTTTTCCACGTTTTTTCGTGACGTTTTTTGTACGTTTTTACGTCCATCACGAATTGCGAGTTTATTTCGTTTCCTGAAAACCATATAAGCACGTATTTTGCACGTTTCTGGAACGTTTTAAAAGCGAAAAGAAAACCATTTAAGAAAACCAGTTTGGCTGCTACTAGACTAGCTTTTGTCGTGTATGACTTTGCATCAAAATAGTATACTTATCATATGAAAAGCATGTGAGTTGATTGTATATCTGTGCATATATTTACGTATTAAAGAAATTAATATTTGATTAAAATTTCAATTTCTATAACACGTAAATATATACAAAAATAAACGATCAGCTCAAATGCTTTCTAGATGGTAATTTTTATGCTAGTATCTTGCAAGTTAAAATATTATAATAAAAAAAAACAATAAAGTGTGAAATGTGATTACTATTCATCTTACTAAAAACCTAGATTATCAGGAAAACTGCTTATAAAAATTATCATATTTAAAATCAATTATAAATTTAACCATTAGTGATTCATTATATTAACAATAATCCGTACACAAAACCCTTTATCAGTCCCACCTACAGCTTCTTTTAGAAATAATATCACTTACCCTAGAGCATCATCACTTTTATTGATATTTCATCTATCGTGTACAAGCATGTTTATTCATTTTGTATAGTGATTTTGTAATGAATCCTCCTTAATCAACTTTGAAGTTAAGGTCTCTGGAAAACTATACATTGTGATTATACATTTTCCCAGGACTTCTGGCAACTAAGTTACATTTTTTTTATATATCTTGTTTAAATTGATACTTTATAAGATTGACATATTTATTGATGTTTTCTCTTGCTCTCTTTTTGTTCGTTTAATGGTAAACTAAAAAAAATCTAGCAAAATTGATGACGAACACATAAATTTATGACGTCATGTTGCTTTTTGGACATAAAAAACGTTTTAATATAGTTAATAAAACACGTTTTTATAAGGTTTTTCGGAAACGAGTTTTTCTCGTTTCGAAGTTACCTTAAACAAACGATTCTATGAAAACGTGTATAAAACGTGATTTACACTTAAATGAATACGTACATAAAAAGTTTTAAAATAGTTCTCGGAAACTTTCTGGATAAATACGTGGTAAAAACGTATTTAATACCGTGGTTACTGTGTAACCTAAAATGCACCAATAGAAAACGTACAAAATACGTTTTTTGTTTACTGGGCACATCTGATTGTTAACAGACCAAACATGACATTTAGCCTTCGGTCCCGTTTTATGACCGTGCCCTAATGCCTGCTTGCATCCTTGCTCATATTTGAAGCTCCTGTAAACTCTAGAATGAATAATCATGGACTGCATATTCCTGTATATGTTTTTAAAAAGTTCCAATTACATGTAGTTATATACAATATCTCAATTTTTGTAAAAGGAGTTTTTTATGGTCCGAGCTTTAAAAAACATTACTTGTTAGTAATTGTGACGTTGTTTCAAGATAATTTTGCAACTTTATGAAAAATTTGTCGCGGGGTGCCCTTCAACATAAAACAGACAATCAAAATATACAATGTACGGTGATTTCTTTCAAGGTAGTTTTTATTGAAAGAGCATGATGTATCAATCCAAACATGATTGTTCATCTTCGGAAACAAATATTTGATCACAAATATATCTAACCAATTATCACGATATAACCCATTTTAAAAGATTCCATCAGACCAGTGTTAATGTTTATCTAACTTTGCCAACCAAGTATTTTGTTGAATTAAAAACTTATCTGTTTATTTGACTCTATGCTTTCATTTATTTTGCTTTTTATAAAAGCTCATCAACATAAAGGAATAAACAATGGCAAAATAGTGCGGGGTCGAATCCACCCACAAGCCGCAGTCAACCTTTGACTTGCATCTAATTCGAGGCCGTACTGTTGTGCATGCCAGACGCTTTGTATGATTGTACGAAAGTTCCCGACTCTATTCATTGCGCCTTGGAGAACCACAAACAAAAACTAATGAATTTATGGAATATTAAAATTAAAAGGATTGAGCTAATATCCTAGCATCAAAGCTAAAACCTGATTAACGAACGAAAAAAGTTTAAAAACGAATCGGAACATAACATTTTGAACATATATAAACGTAATTTTCATAATGATATCCTGATATATGTAAATCAATTTTAGTAAATTTATTTCAAGATATTTGTTATCTAATCTTTAGAGAAAATCCCCCTCCCGTCATTGATTTTCGTAGATATGTTTGGCATGTAAATAGATCAGCATCGAGTATGACCAATTACACTTTAAGATCCCGGTTTAGGAACGATTGCGCATAGGAAATGAACAACAATTCAATGACAAATGCTCTTCATATTTGTTTAATTTCGTCTGTATGTCAACTTCAAAAATTCACAGGCTGTGTATTTCGGGATCGTATCAGTAAACATGTCCACTAGAGTTTATAGTATTGGTATGTGCCTACTATTGATAGACCACGGAACAGCATGGGAATGAGAATCTATGTTTTCATACATGGAGCACTTGCAAATGTCAAGTGGTAAATTGTGGAAGGTGCTAAGTTGACGTGTGGGGTACAGATGTTAGAGCAACATTTTTGGGTGACCCATTCGCTTCAAGAGCTTTTTTCGTACTTTATTTCGGTTGACAACTGGTTTTCTCTATATTCATATATTAACCTATGTTGTTTAATATAATATACGTGCATATTTTATTTTTGTCATTTATATTATTCTTTATTATTATCATTATTTGCAGGATTTTCAACAAAGGTGACGATGCCGTCCATTCTCAGGTTTACGATGAATTGGATGAAGTTGACGAGGAATTTGAAAGGTAAACAATGGTTTATCTTAACTGTTTGTATTTGACTTTCATAGTTTTGTTGAATACAGCTTTTATAAGCACATTTCTGTACTTATACATGTACATGTAGTCTATCCAACTCGGTAAGGGTCGTCCATAATACGTCGCATTGAGAGGACGACTTATTTTGGGCCCATATGAACGTTTTCCGGACGTCCTGTTATGCCCCGGCGTCCATAGTACGTTATTCGTACGACGTCCGAATAGGACTCGACGTCGATGCAACGTCTTTTCTACGTCCACGACGAATAAGGACGTCCAGAAAACTTTTATACGGGCCCAAGGTCGGGCGTGCGCTCAACGTCCGTTGACGTCTTACCGAGTGGGATATAAATTCAATATACGCCAATTGTTATAATAAGAATCCGCGTATATTAAAATACACATAAACGATAAAAATTAAATATATTAAATATATTAAATATATTGAAGAAACTATATAAGTGTAAACTATTTAACTTCTATTAAAAAGAATAACATAGCCAAAAGGAGCTCAGACTATTCTGATTCATATCTCTTCCGAGTTCAACCGTTTGATTGTTTAAAATGTTTCTATGACTTTCATACATCTGGTACACCTTGACCTTTTCGTCCTACAGCAGAAGGATTATGGGAATCCTTTATGAAGGTTCACGATGTGTAGATGTTTATTGCACGATGGGAGTCGAAGTGGATGCACGAAGCCGGAGGCTGAGTGCATCCACTTCGACTCCCTGAGTGCAATAAACATCTACACATCCTGAATCTGAATAATGGATTCCCTTTACTACAGGGTAACCTCTGATTTTGATTATTTTGTAATGGCCTATTTGTTTTTAACAAATGGGGTTGATCTAAATATTGCCCAATAATTTGTGGACTTAAGGTATTAAATGCAGGTGAATGTGTGTACATGTGCTATGCATGTATTCTGAGTATTTCGTAATAAAATCTTAATTACAACTTACATATAATAGGTTTCGCCTGCCATTCCCAGTAAACAAGGAAACGGAATTTACACGTTTTTAATTCGTTTTCGATTTCGTTTTTTCCACGTTTTTTCGTGACGTTTTTTGTACGTTTTTACGTCCATCACGAATTGCGAGTTTATTTCGTTTCCTGAAAACCATATAAAAACGTATTTTGCACGTTTCTGGAACGTTTTAAAAGCGAAAAGAAAACCATTTAAGAAAACCAGTTTGGCTGCTACTAGACTAGCTTTTGTCGTGTATGACTTTGCATCAAAATAGTT
>LQRL01107600.1:9809-21651 GCA_001703475.1 Hydroides elegans | reverse complement strand
TATAAGCCGCATCTCTCTTGAATAAATAAGCGAGAAACGCTTTTGGTTTCAATTGCTTAAATGGCCTGGCCACATTGGTAGAGTTTCGGGATTTTTTTCTTTAAAGAAACACCGTCTTCAAATGTATTTCTTTTTGGCCAATCTAAACTCGACTAGCTTCTTAAAAAGAAGCCCTTGGTTATGTTCTGATTAAACGTACTCCTAAGGAATACATTAGACATGATTTGTGGGAAAAAAAAACTCGAGAAAGCTTCCAATGTGACCGTATACTCAAGGGGCCTTTGAAAATACGAGAAACTCAGAAACGCTTTAAATGTGCCCAGGCCCTTAGCACTTTAATCCATGTCACCGATAGTCACATATGTGTCACAAAGTACTCAATTAGTCATCCATTGTTTCTCGGGAGACAACCCTGCTTTAGTTATTTTGCCCGCTGAAGCGAGGTAATAAGTTATATATTGGCACTGAAAGAACAAAGGAAAAAAGGCTAACCGGGAAATAAGTATGAGTGATAAAAATAGGAGTATCAGGCGCGGATTTAGAGGGGGGCGCACCCGGCGCACGCCCCCTGTTTGCCCTTATATGTAAGACCAAAAAATAAATTTGCGCCCCCCCCCCTCCCCGGTTCACTCTGATAATTTATACAGTTTGCGCCCCCCGGTTCAACATTTTCTGGATCCCCACCTGAGTATCTTATAATAGGTACATTTAAAAGAATGATGATTTTCTCCCATATACTTTTGCCATAGATACGGACATGCGTAGACCTGCTAGATGTAATTCAATGTTAACAAACTAGTTTTCTGAAGAAATTAAAGCCTGATGAGAAATATTGCCACAATGAAAGATAAGCATGTAACTAACGACACACACATTTATTCATATTCACATTAAGCTGAACACTTGAATTATACAATGTACATATAATTTATATTACCCGTGAAGTTCTTCAGACGACGATTTAAGAGAACGTTATAACAATATTGTGAATAATTGCAAAACCTTTCGATACTATACTTTTACACAAAATAAATTATTATAAATGCAAATAGAAAGAGAATAAGACTAACAGTGTGGCAGTGGTAACAATATATTACTTAGCATATATGCGAAATGTTTATTAAGTCAAAACTGTGAAGTATGAAACGTTACAAAATAAAGGCAACACATTAGAATCTTAATAAATTATAATGATAACGCAAAAATCATTAGACGATCCTTTAGAAAACTGAATGTAACATATATTTTGATTCATGTCTTAAGGATTTTGAAGAATGCAACTTAAATATATGAATTGAAGAGCTTAGAGCATAAACGTGTTTAGTGCAAAAGCATGTTGTAAAATTAACAACATCTTAATTTATTTGGTCATGTCAAATTTGTTGCATACTCGGTACAAAAAGATGCATGTTTCCATTTTTGCAAAATACATCTTACCTCTTTAATATTGATAAAATTATATTATGGAAAATCGTACTTGTGGGTATTAAGATGAAAAATGAATTTGATCCATATCAAATTAAAAAAATGAACGTTGTCTGATGCACAAGCAAAGTTTTGCAAGAAAAGCCAATAATGTTTTTAGAGAGGTAAAACGACACACTAAAATTATTAGCAAGAGTCCATTTAACGAAAAAAAATCAATACCCTTTCTTTACAGTAAAGAAATAGTATAAAGAGAGCAACTCGTCTTAGATTAAATTAACCCTTCACATTTTTCAAAGATTGATTTGAGTATCTTTATAAAGAGAGGTAAAACGACCCATTAAAATTATCAGCATAATTTAACGAAAAAAATCAAAACCCTTTCTAAACAGTAAAGAAATAGTATTGAGAGAGCAGCTCGTCTTGGATTAAATTAACCCTTCACATTTTCAAAGATTGATTTGAGTATCTTTATAAAAAATAATACATCATCAATAGTGCATTAAAAATTATCACTGAAGCATAAGTAGAATAAATAAATGAATTCCTTTAGTATGCCAGATTCTCATTTTACCTCTTAGTTGGGCTATTGAATAAACATCCTTACTGTTTTATATACATTGCTATGTTTAATTATATAGCTTGATATACTTAAAAGCTCTTAAACGCTTTAAGATACAACGAGGCATTTAACATATTTAAGTAAATTTTACATGAAACTCGTATGCCAAAAGCATACAAAAGCAGTATAACTAGAGTTTCCAATGCAGTGTATGAATAATTCCTGTAAACTATATTAGTCCAGAGTAACTGTATTTATGAAATCCGAACCAACTGTCCCCACTGGCCTGACTAGGACCTAGCGATGGATGAATAAAGAGTCACATTCCTGTTTGTATATTACGGGAATTTCGGTGATTATTTCAGTTTTTTTTGCAACCGGGATATGAGAACATTATGGAGATATGGTATCGTGTTCATCCTTACGTTTCAAATTTGAGTGTTTTTCGTTGTTTATCTGACTGTTTCAAAATACTTTTTAAAGGTGGCAGATCTTCGTGGTTCTTATTTACATCTTGCTTTGGTTTTCCACCATTTAGGCGCAGACTGATACCCTGCACACAGTCACTGTCTTTTTCTGCCTCCTCTAAACTATCTTCATCACAAGAAACATCTTCACTTTCACTGTCATTATTGTCATTTCCGGTACTTTTACTTTCGTTTTCTATATTTTCAGTTTCACTTTCATTTTCTCCATTTTCAGTTTCACTTTCGTTTTCTCCATTCTCAGTTCCATTTTCTGCATGTTCAGTTTCACTTTCATTTTCCTCTTCATCACCACCTTCTCTTTCCTCTTCTCTATCATCCTCATCCTCTTCTTCCTCCTCTTCTTCATCTTCTTCATTGAATCCCTCCCTCATTGCGCGATATGAGAGCATGACCCCTACCGTGTCAAGGTCATTTGGTTCGATAAGGTCATAAGGTCGCTCACCGTCATCCGTTAGAATATTGGGGTCAGCACCGCCTTCCAATAGTACTCTGCAAAAAAAGATAATAATTGAAAATATATCTAATTCAAAATACACGTCATAATTATCATAATTATACAATATACACATAATTCGAGTAAAAGGGTGCTAACTGCTTACCATCATTCAATCTTCTTTACAATAAATATGCAAGACCCATTTGTGGTATGGGTAGATGAAACATTATGAAATCGGCTAGGTAATTAACAAAGTTTGATATCAATAATCATGTGATCGCATATACAGTTTTGATATAATAGAGACCATTTTTAAAATGATTTTTATTATCATTTATCATTATTGAAAATAAGAACCATGGACCGAGCAAAATCCTTACTTTGCGACATCGGAGAAGCCGTTAGCACAAGCCGCATGTAGTGCCGTCCAGGAATCGATGTCTTTCTTGTTGATGTCGCAACCATGTCGAATCAGGAGTCGCACTGCTTGAATATTCTCTTCCATCACAGCGCTATGGAGAGGGGTCATACCTAGAAAGGAAAGATGATAAAAGCATGAATATTACATAAATTATACATGTATATATCTTGCTAATGACGCGGCCGTGCTGAATGAAGAGTCGAACAGTATTGCTTGAATATTTTTTGTTGATGTCGCAACCATGTTGAATAAAGAGTCGAACTGCTTGAATATTCTTCTCCATCACGGTGCTATGGAGAGGGGTCATGCATAGGAAATGAAATGGAAAACACATGATTATTGGGTCAATGGTACTCCTTATATGAAAACGCATATGATGCATAACGTTTATGATATATTGTTCAAGAGTCGAACAGCTTTCGTATTCTCCTCCGGCAGAGCGCTGTGGAGAGGGGACATACCTACGAAATGGATTGATATAGCATGTATTTCCGACCTATTTTATTATATATTCACTTTTCCAGATATATGACGCATGTGACATATCATAACATTTTAATTTATCATTTTAGAGTTAGCTGGAAAATATTGAACACATAATTATCAACGTTCTAATGATTGATAGATTGCCACTTGGTAAGATGCTAGAACAGTATTAATAAATTAGTTATAGATTTGGTTAGAAAATATGACCTGGAAAATGTTGTTTGTTTTCTGTTAGATATTCTATATTTCCCAATAATGACTCGAGAACACTATCGCGATATTGCCATTTAATATGTGCCGACGCTAAATGATATCAAACGATTTTTTTAACTTTATTACAGGACATCTTAGCTGCATATGACCTAGCTTATTCTGCAATACACCATGTAGCATGGGTAAGATACGAATAAGATGTGTCTCAGTAGCCCTTTATCCATGTGAAACAGCGCATCTTAATGCGGTGTTGTCTTGGAAATCGTTAATTATTGACCTAGATTTTAGCGTGAAATCGCATTAAGCGCTTCACTCTAAGCAAGCGCAAACTAATAACCCATTTCCTATGACATATGACCTGTTTCTCTTTTTATTCAGAAAAATACTATAAATAGTTAAAACGCATACACCGAAAAAATATAATAGTGTTTTTATATCTTTTGAAATAAAACTAAGTCATATATGTGGAATAAGCCGTGTGTTAAACCTAAATATACGAAATATGCCATGTCGTCAGACATATTAAATGGTAAGCATATAAATAGCAAATGCGTGATCCTAAAAGCAATAACATCGAGCAGTCGCTATCATTAAATTTATCACAAATGTGTGACGAATATCATTTTTCGAAGTGATGGCTATTCGAAGCGACTGTGATTTCCGTTCCTCTGTGTTCCTTATAAAACTAATATATAAACTTAACCAAGCCCTACAAAGAACATATAAGCACGAAATCGCTCTCGCTTATCGTCGATTCACATGTGACTTCGTTCTTTTGATGGGCGGAGAAACGCTTTTCGTAGCTTATAAATATTCGCTATACGTTATGGACAGCACTATTCAAACGCAATTGACATCTAGGGATTCTGAAAATGAATACGATGCAATAATAACTTCTGTGACGTTCTGCAAAGTGGAATGGGTCAAATTATTACTTTTGCCTATCTTAAATGCGTTACGTGATAAGATCTTGTTTCCAATTTCGTATAACATACTTTTAATTTATACAATTTGTTATTCTTCCATTGTCTAAGCCTTGTCTAGATAATATCATTTTAACTGTCAAAACAAAGATTCGTAAGTGACAATATAATGGCAAAATGTATCATTTTCACATCACGTATGTCATCTATGTGAACATTTACGAAGCCTTTATGAACCAACAACATTTTTTACCAATAAAATATATTTCCATTAAATGTTTTTATAGCTGTTTATAGCCCGTTACATTTTTTTAGAAAGTAAATTTTGATATGAAAATGTTATATTAAGAATTGGATTGTGTTTGAATATGTCATATTTTATGTTCAATACTTTTTCATTTATAATGAAAAAAAAACTGAATACATTGTATGTACATTTTTTACTCTTCGTCTCATGTTTCGTCTAATAATCAGGGACAATTATTTCAATAATCATTTTATCATAATCATTATGATACCATATCATTCATGGGCGTTATTAGACAATGCGGATTTTAACAATTTTAAACCTTCTAATTTTTAAAACTCATTTTATAAATCGCTCTCAATTTTGTGGCCACATACGAAGCTACATTCACTTATTCACTTCGGTGGTCAAAGGATCTTTTACGAGGGGCCGAATTGTATATTCATTCGGGGCGAAATGCCCTAGCGAGGAGCCGAATCGTCTTTTACAAAAAAAAAAAGGATGAAGGGTCTAATTGGGGCCGAAGTGGTAGGGGCCGAAGACTATTGGTAGCGGCTGAAATTGAAGGGACCGATTATATCAAAACTCTTATCAAAAGAAAGTGCAATTTGATATCGTTTCACACCATTTTTAACTGCTCCTAATCTTTATCAAAGTACATCAGCCCTCACTCGTTGTCATTTTTCTTAGTATGCATCGCAAAACAACCTACAAAATCATTTTTCTTGTGATCGGATGCAATAAACCTGATTTTACTGCCTGGCCAAAAGCGTATGACATAGTTTTATTAGCCGCATAAGTGTGTCGAGTGTTTACCCGTCTCTTCACTTAGGACCCGAAATATCTTGTGATTGCTCACATAGCCGTCATAGATTTTGACGAATGACTGCAAAAGGTAAATAAATCGAAAAACATTCAAGAGTTTTTAGAGGGGCTATAAAATGACAATGACTATGCGATGTATTAATGTTTAATAGTCGTTCGCTGGTGGATTGCCATACTTGAGAAAAAGTGTGATTGATGTAAGGTTATTGCGATAAGGGGTGATGAAATAAAAGTCCCTTGTCTAATTGTTACTTCCGACCCATAGAATCGTAATATATTCTTATATATGTAGATAAGGTCATGATTCATACACCTTGTAAATTGTAAAGATATTTCATAACATCACAGTGAGAGCAATTATAAATCTCAATTGTTTCGAGCATACAGAGCACTTGTATTTTAGATTCTATTACATTTCGAATCTTTTTAAAAACATTTTACCATCACCGGTATTGATAACAAGGGAACGATTACACAAAATAACCCAACAATATGTCAATATTTTTACTTTACACGCTGCTATTCAATAGCGCCGATTCGTAAAATAATACCCTTTTCTTGTATTGCCACATATTGAAGGGTATCAAATTCTTACAATTTAAAGGGCTCTACATCTTCTATTTTCAGCACCGCTAGCGTTTTTGTATCTGCTAACAATACGGGTTAATTTAAACGCGCCCTGATACAACGATGGAAGAAAAAGGTATTTGAAATCGATATATAATCGTGCGATAATATAATCGTTTTCAGATGAATCAGTGGATAAGGAATATAGCAAGCCTATTACGCATGCACAAGAGCAACTCAGCTATTTACATGTATAAGATGATGGATGATTTCACTGACTGTTCATTTTGCATTTATTGCATATTTGCTAGACTTGTTATCTGCATGTTTGATGTTTCATGTTTGAATTTGAAAATATTAGAAACGCAAATATTTATATATGTTTCTTATGGAAGCCCTTTATTAAAAATGCTTGTAAACTTTGACAATGCAATACAGTCGGTAAGGGTTGTTTGCCCGATGCCTCTCTTAGACGTGGCGTCGCTCATAAGAAAGTTTGTCCGACATTCTCGATAGTCCCGACGTCGACGTTACTTTGTCTAAAGAGTTTGACATACATGCATGTCCAACATATGAAATGAGGACTTACAGATTTTGGGAGCTTTATCTCTTACATTATTATTAACTACACTCCTCTTTAAACATAATTAACAGTGACTATACAACCAATATACAATCAATATACATTCACAAAATTGTTTCCTCCCTTTGTTACAAATATGAGTATTTCAGCAAACGATTTCGATAAAAAAGTTAGATAGACAACGATTGCTCATTAATCCATTTTGATGCACAACATATCTCGACCCCAAAACATGCCACGTAAATACAATTAACTGCTTTTTCTAGGTGCCAAAAAGTTCGATTTAAAATTATTTTGGGAATAAAAAACAGGCCCTTGAAAGTATGTTGCCCAGAGTACAAACGCCTACCTACTCACGATGCAGATATCACCTGCCCGAATATATCGTTGGCTGCACCCACACACAGAAGAAAACAAGGCGAATGAGAAAAACATCCTAAGGCCGTGGTTACATTTGC
Organism: Hydroides elegans; assembly: GCA_001703475.1. Taxonomy (NCBI): domain Eukaryota; kingdom Metazoa; phylum Annelida; class Polychaeta; order Sabellida; family Serpulidae; genus Hydroides; species Hydroides elegans. The sequence goes on along the minus strand of LQRL01107600.1, from coordinate 14,017 downwards.
GTAGTAAAATGCATCTTTTTCGTTCCTTCCTATTTATTTTCTATGGGAAACTTAAAACACACCTTGTATGTCAAAACGCAACTATTGTTGTGAGTTTCACATAAGGAAAACATAGGAAAAGCACAAAAAAGCGGCGTTTCAACCGCAAATGTAACTACGGTCTGAGGTGTTGGCAACAAATGCAGCTTTTCAAAACCAACAGTTTTTAATTGCATTATCTTTTTATTTGAGATTTTCTAATAACCGGAGATATAATCAAGAAAAAAATACAGATTTTGGTAATTTAAGCTAACGTTTTGTAGAAGGCTGATAGAGGGAAAACCAGCGCACATTTGAACCAGACCCTTTACTCGGTGGATAGAGTTCATCCATGTTCAAACAACAGTGGAGGTTGGCAAACAGATTTGTTGGGAAAAACAGGTCAGCGATTCATGAAATACAGATTCCATGTAAACCTACAGCAACTAACAACTGATAGAATTACCTTTATTGTAAGAGTTCTAAAAACAATTTTGCGCTGAGATACGTGATGAATTTGACTAGTGCGAAATCGAATGCTTAATCAAATAATTAGTTTTTAGCGTTTCCACACGTTTGACCACAAAACTAAGAGAGTACAAAATTAATTTTATTTGTTGTTGTTAGGAAAACATCCTTTTACCACTTTAATTGGGCCAAGTGTAAAACACGGACACGACTCCGGGCACGACTACGGTTTGGGCGCTCCGGACTCATGGGCCGGGCTCAAACTTTAAGAAAACGTTCATTATCTGGGCACGCTATTCAAAACATTTATCGTCTGGAGTCTGACCCGAATCGAGTTATCACACCACACCGATAACGCACACACCGATTACCACACACATAACTTGGTTTCGTGGTTACAATGATGTCTTGTTTTGCGGTTACGGAAAATACACGTTGACGCAGTGAATACTCGTCAACAGAACACTCAGTTCATACTTATCAATAAAGTTGTATTTCAATATGCTTTTAACCACAAAATGATAATGTACATGGTGTCCTTCGTCCATTTCCTTCCACCTAAATCTGTCTTATAAAAAATACCCGGTATCCATATTTTGTTTAAGTCAAATACCAACAAGCTAGAAATAAAACATATTTTAACATAACTGTAGAACCATGTCGTTTGTATGTTCTACACTCACCAGCTTATACAATAAAATATGGATTTTAAGCAAGCAACTATGGTTAAATAGATAAGTTACAACGAGAAATCTGGAAGTAATATCGATTTAGTATTTTATATACAATGTAAACCCTGCTCATATGACTTTATTCAATTTAATGTCATAGATCGAAATTATTTCATGATTCGCCATTGGATCATACAGAATACTTATATAAGTACGCTCCTTTGCGAATCTTTTTCTCATGGACCCATAGGCAGCCTTCAAACGTCGATATAATTCAAACAATTTCTTGAAAATATGACTTTACTCGAAGAGCAGGGTGATTAGAACCTCCTGCTAATGAAATTTGCGTCGCGACGCGGGGAACGCGAATATACATAACTTAAACTATTGAACTGGTAAACCAAATTGTTTTCTCAAATCAGTTGCAGTCATATAATGCCTTATACTTAGTTAAGTACAAACTGAATATAAACTCAAATGATCCATGGTATTAAAGCTACAAAATAGTGTTGCTTTTGCCACCCGTAAGCCATCCTTTTGATAAAAGTCAGTCTGAAACTCCAACACCGCAAATGTGAAAACCGCAATATTTCCCATCTAAAACATGGTGTGTATGAAAACCTCTGATTCAAAGTTTAATCGGTTGGATCTTAGAAAACATGGCAAGATAAAAACAAATGAAAATACTGGTTTTCTAACTTCAATTTCCTGCCCGGGTCTGTGAGTCCATGGGTAAAGTCGGGCCAGTGTTATGCACAGCCCCCTTTAATTGCATGTTCAGCGAAAACACAATAAAATGTTGATAGTAAAAGTGAAATAAGCATACAAAAAAATAAAAGTAGATATAGTTGTGGGTTGAAGCAGGTTCATTTAAAACTACAGAATTGCATGCATCTTCTTTTGTTGTGGATACAATAATGAACGTTCGGTGCATTCCCTGTTTGGACTTAATGACCCATTGCCTTTTCCCTCACAAGTTGCCCCTCGACAAAATGCTACCCGTAGTTGTGCCATTGACCGTATAACTTTTGAAAAGAAATATACATGGACGATTTTTTTTAATGCTAAGGATACATACCCTCTGTATGGAAAGCCTGACTAATAGCCCGTTCATACGGGAGGCGCTTTCGAGCTCTAAAACGCATCTTGCATTTGAAAACGCAAAGAGCGTTTCTAGGTTTTGGTAAAATGCAGGTTTTAAGATATATGAAGCGCCAAAAAGATTCCGGTTGACCATATCATAATGTATATAAAGTATCGACAGCGTCATAGCAGCAAACGTCTCTATCAACGAAACAAATGGCAATATACACGAAAGTGATTAATCTTTCATGACACTCGTGCCCTTTTGAGATTACATGATACATCTTACCGACCGTGGTATGACGTTCGAACTGGTGACAAAATGAAATTTTGTAAAGTGGTTTTCTGAATTAAGTTACGTAATTGATATCTTAGCGAGGTGCGTTTTGTGTCTCTAGGGACACAGCTTACCTTTTCAATCTAAACTTCTTAATGACGCGATGCGACATGTCATTTCAAGTGGTTATTTTAACTTGTGTAAAAGGTTGAAATAACCTGGTTTCATATACATTGTATTTTAACAAGATTAAAGCATGATATGTTAAGGCAGTACAATGGCAAGGTTGTGTATCAAGATCGTCCTTTTTTTAAATATCATGGACGTTTGTACTATTTACGCATGCAATTATACAAGTAGCATAATCTTACAAGGATTTTTAATTAACTTATAGAAATAATGTGAGGTTAAATATGATATATCTGGGACAAGGCATGATATACTTAAAATACTGTAGATAAATATTTTAAGGTTAAACTAATCTCAAAAGGTTATTCCAATATCCCAATGCTGTTTTCAATGATTTCACAACAAAAACAAGGAAATTCAAACTGTTTCACTTAATGATCAAAGATAATTTAAAGACTTGACAGAGACTGTGATTTAAATGCCTGCTGGTCAGAATAACCAGTTTTAAAATGTCACATCAAACGGTTTTTGGTAAACATCTGAATATGGCAAAATACACACAAGTTCTTTTGATAACCAGATGACTGTGGAATTCTGAAAACGGAAACGTTATTATTATTATGCACAGAAGTGCCATGTAGAGTAAGTTTAGGGAAATACAAGTACATCTTAATATGTGGAGACGTAAAACACATGAACATTTATTTTATAATGAATATCGGTTATTTATCGAAGCCTTAATTTTCATTTTCCCATTATTTCACATTGAATTTAAAGGCTAAGGCTCAATAAAAGATCGCACAGATTTTTGGGTCCTGGATCCATATTCCCTGCTCCAACTTTAACCTCAAACTCACATACCTTAACTTTGCTCGACCCGTTTACATTGTACTTTAAGGATAATGCTAAGGTTAAGGATTGGGAAAAGGATGGGGGAAAATGAGTCCATGTCCACTGTACAATTCAGACATACACTGTACACGCGCGAAGGTCCTTTTAAGACAAATTCAGAGTACAAACCACTAATCCGTATTCCTCAATTTCAACACCCTTGGATGTAATGATATACTAAGTTAACAGAATAATTGATTCTGCCCTTTAAGCAAGAACTTTAAATGAGTGAATAAAAAGGACCTATAGCAGTATGTTATTCTACCTGGTTAATATTTACTCACTACTTATATGCCACTAAACCAACAGCAGAGGCTTCTAATATTTACTGCCATTGTCAGAAAGTCAAGAATAAAAGGCCGCTCAACTTCTACGGACATAGAAAATGAAGCATGAAATAAAATTACGGAAAAATAAGCTGTATGTGTCGCATACAAATGAAACGACCGTAATTGAAAGGTATCATTGCAAATGCGTAGGTATCGAATTACATTTAACAAGCGGGATGGAATAATTTAATTCTTGGCTCTTATAATTATCCATCAAAAAATGTTTTTTTTTTTTCATTTTTCGATTTTCGGTGAAGAGATCAATCTTGAAACTACATGAAATGCTGTCATTGCTGTTACAGGGAGATGACACATTTCTATTTTCAAGGACATTCATTCCCT
>LQRL01107586.1:14684-33024 GCA_001703475.1 Hydroides elegans | reverse complement strand
CACCGCCGCCACCCCAACTTCCCCCTGATCCCCACCGAGTTAGCGAGAAACCTCCCCCACCACTACCTCCCCCTCCTTTGCAGTTTCGGCAGCACCCACAACATTTACAGCAACAGATGCACCCAATAAGTGCAGCCAAGCCACCGAAGATGAAACCAAGGATTATGGCGAGGGATGTGCCGCTGGAGCTCTGTTTGCAGGGGTGCTCGTGGAGAAGGACTTGACTGCAAAAGAATGGAGGAGGCATGTTGTGGTTGATTATCATAAACGATGTTGGGAATGGGAGCAATGTTGGAAAATGTGAGTTTTATTTGGCAGTTAAAAGACTGTGTGTAAATGGTTTTTGAGTAATTAAATGAGAAATTGTAAGCTGTTGTTTGAAGTATGCCCAAATACGAGGAGGGATGACGTGGAGCTGGGGCAAAGTTTGACGCGGCACATATACATTATCCTTAGCGTTTAGCGTTTAAGGGTTTGTAATATTATAATTGAGCGTTTAACGTTTAGCGTTTTCAATGAAAGGTTAGCAAAGCTCACAACTGTATGTACACACCTGGTCAAAATGGAGGAGCAAACGACCAACGAATGATACCGCATATGTATTGAGATAAAAGCTTATTTAGCAAAGTAAATTTGTTGTTTATCAACACAAAAATGATATACTCATAAAATATACATGCATGTATCATGCAAATAGCTCAATAGAAAGGCAAATTACTGTTTGAAGGAAAAGATTTAATACAAATGTCTAGAAAATTAAGGTACGAAGAGCACAAATAAAAACACTATACGACTAAAAATCGAAGTTTTTATTGTTAAAAAGTACAAGGAAATGAATACAAAAGTAAATACAGCAATCAAAAAGTACTCACGGGTTACAATTTACACAATAAGGTAGTGTTCTTTAGTACATATATATTTATGATGAGTAGAAAATATATTGTTGATACTAAAATCTTCTTTAAACTATATTTCACCGGTTTTCCGAATACACCGGCTGAGTGTGAATTGAGTTTAACAGATCTATAATATGTAAGGCATCTAAAAGCAATATATACGCATGTATAAAATATATACATATATTATTTACATTGCAAAAAGGTAAGTAATAAGTAACACGAGAGTTAGGAGGGAAATGTTGAGCAAAAATAATACTTATGTTTTGACTTTTTAATTAGTTTTGAAAGTTGCTATTTTCAAAGATACCCGGTGTCAGAAAACCAAACATTTGAAAGACGCAAATTGATTCTATTCCGATATATACTTATTCTTGGATATCTAAAAGTAGATACACTTAGAGTTTTTTACATTTTAAAATGCTTTGTTACCCTTGAAAACATATTACCATCACATCCCATTGTTAAAACATTGCACATTTAGTTCCCTGTAAGGTTACCCAACTTTGAACCCACATTAGAAAACACATCTAAACTTAAAACACTCATAAAAACTTTTAAAAAATAGTCTCCTTTCTTAAAACGTATCCCCTCCTCCACCGCTACTAGCACTCGATTTATCCGAATGATGCGAATGGTGCGAATGATGCGAATCCCTGCGAATACCCGCATGTTCATAATTGCCACCGCTTCCGCCTCCCGAGTTACAGTTCTGGCACCATCCCATTCGGCGACACAGACAGCAAGCAGCGCCACCTATGGCTCCCAAGACGCCAAGGACTATGATGGAAATCCAGCTGGCCTTGCTTGGTTTGTTGCAGGGATGTTCATGGTTCAACGCCTCGCTGTGGAACAGATAGGGATGGATGTGTGTGGCAATACCAGAGTTTGGAGAAAACAATAAGCGATTTATATACAGAATTTGGTATATTTTGCTTCCGTGGAAATCCGGGATGGTCAAGTTCGCTGCAACCAGATACGCGGTTTAAATTGCTGCTCCAATGACTCGATCACAGCTTCCATTTTTGGAACTAAATATGTATGTTTATGTAATACTTGCATATTGTGTTAAACGTTAACTGTGCGTGGGATATAAGGGTTATACGGTGCTAGTTTTAACATATATATTGATCTTTATCAATGATTACATAGCAAGGGATATACAAAAACGAGCATACGCACATGTATTACATGAAAAATACAGTTACAAACATACATAAATGTACATACTGGGTACCTTAGATGATAGGGAATTAATGGACTCGGTCAAATGCACACGATTGATAAAATATATCATACTTTGAAGGGCACCCCACGACACATTTTTCAAAAAGTTGTTAAATCACCTTAAAACACCTTTACTAAGACGCACAACAACACAATTTTCCTTTTTGAACATAAACATTTTGCAAAAAGGTGTTCCTTTTTTCCAAGCCAGCTGAGTTGTTCCTCCTTTTCTAGCCAGCTTGGAGCAGAAAAGGAACCCCTTTTGCAATAATCAAACAGTTGAATATAAATAAATCGCCTATCATTTATAACAAATAACAGGTTATAAGACAGTTGCAAGCAATTACGACCAAATTGCAATTAATCATTCTCATTAATTATTTCAAAATAAAGAAATTATCAAAAAAGGCGTTCCTCAAATTGCTAAAATCTCCAAGCTGGAACGAATTTCCTCAAAATCTCCAAGCCAGCTGGGATTTGCTGGGGAACACCTTTTGTGAGGAACAGCTCGTGGGGTACTCTTCTACTTTGGCATTTACTTATCTTATAATCAAACTCAAAATACGAATACGATTCCATATTTCTTGCGGCGCTACCCCCTCTATCATGAGGGCACATTCCCTATCCCAATACCCCAAATTATCCAACCCACCCTACCCATAATCCAATACAATTTACTGAATCACCAAACTTACTTGTACTCTTCGATCATGCCAAGAAGTGCCTTGCCGTACTCTTTGCTGCTCAAATAGCGTTTGTTGTTGGCTGTGATGTCATCCACGCACTTGTCACTTACTGTTTCGCGCATCGTTTCACCCGTCGCCGTGAAAACCTGAAACGGATAATTTGGCAAAACAGAATTTTGATCAGTGCTTACAAAACAGGAAGGGGAACATGACCTTATTCCGGTACACATGTCCTCAGTGGTGAAAGGCAAATGGTACAGTTGGCCTAATTAAATTATTGGAATGTCCCGCAATGATGTCGAAATACATGTAAGACATTTTAAAAGTGTTTATTCACTTCAATAACAACGTAATTCAATGTTTAACCATATAGACTTCTATAGTGCAAAATATTACATGACAAAAAATACCATTGCTTACCACTCGGTCTTGGTCTGAGATGAGGATGACCAAATCGTCGTTGCAAGCGCCGAACTCCCACGCCTTGTCTCGCAGGTACTCAGCAGTTTCTTCGGCCGTCTCTAGTTTTCCCTCGCCCGCTTTCCTTTAAAGCGAGATTTAATATTTCGTTTTTAAACACACCTTATTATTTATATTGTTAATTGACTAAAGTAAATTTACATATTCTTGGGATTGATCTGGGTACTATTGCATCATTGTGAAAAAAAGAGAAAAAAGTACAGCGGGGAATGTGCATTGAATTTTGGTTGTTAATTGTATATCATTATCCAACTCTTGATATAGGCCTATTATTAAATATGAAAATAAATAAATTAATTTAAAAACTCCAGATACATTGGCAAATTGATGTTCGTATATGTTGCATTTGATCACAATGTTAGGATGACGCTGATACGACATACATGTATACAGCATAAATGTTATAGCAGGAAAATAATAAATAGCTACATTTTTTATTAAGTAGGCACACTGTCCATATGTTGAAGAATATATATTAATACCCCTTGTATTGATAAATAGTTGCCTGTTCATAAACACTTAGCTGTACATGAAATGAGATCCTAAAGTCCTTAATCTATATATACAATAAACATTAAACAACTGTTAGCTCCTTGACCAAAACAAAAGCCATTTAGATGGCAATTGGCCACAGTTTTTTGTATATATAAAACTGCATAAATAAATCTTTCTGTTGTTCTATTTTGCAAAATTAGAAAACCACAAATTGCACCAACTCACACGATTACCTTGATACTTACACAGTATTATGGCGGGCGTCAAATATGAAGACGTAGCCAGAGCGCTGTTTTAGTGCCATAGAAAATAACAAAGAGTGCTAGCTCTTGATACTCACAGAGACAATACCCTAGAATTCTAATTCTGAATACTCACACATAGAGGGCGTCGAGAATGACGACTGCCGCCTGGAAGCCACCATAGTCAGTCGACACGTAGTTGCATTTTGAGCCACAGCGACACGAGCCCGTCGTTCGGCGCAATTTGGTGATCGCGTCATCGATGTCATCCGCTGAAAATATATGGAACAGAAGAAATATAAATGTTGGAAAATGTTGCAGTTTGGGACGGAAAATAGTATTTTGCTTGGTCATGCAGTTACCCCAGTTAAACATAGTTAATGGTTATATCTTCTCCTGGGTGCCCGGACATAATCCCTGGAGCATTTTGTCCTAGCTGACCAAATCGCGGGGATTTTTTTCCGCAAGGGATTTTGTCCTCCGGGGATTCTGTCCTAGAACCCTTCTCCTGGTCAGGTGTGCTATAATTATGAGGTCGAGAACTTCATAATTTGCAAGTCGTCCGGTTGTATGATGACGTCTGAAAATATAGTGGCGTTCTCGAACGTGCTTGGTTATAATCAGAACTACGGCATCATACACCGTAAAATACGTTCGTTGCTAACTTGGACATTGTTTATATCTTTACATAGAGCACGGGATTTCACTTGTTTGCAAATGTCCGTGTGAATCGTCAATGATATTGATAAATACGCGTATATTTGTTGGATGGCTTTTCTGGACACAAGTCAGCTAATTTGGGGATACAAAATGTCACATCAAAACTAATATCGTTTATTTGGGTTGCATAAAATATAAACATCTACTATCAGTCACGTAGTAATCAATTTGATATTGGGTGTTTGTGTTGTCTAGCTGTACAAGTTACATGTATATAAGCATACATCGGTTAAAATATGGTTAGGATCCGTTCAGTGGGGGTTGAGATACGTCGGCCCTAATACCACATCAGTCCCAACCACGTCGAACGTGTGAATTCCCATGTTAAAAGCACACTTCGACCCCTCCGCTGCTTCGGCCCATGAAAAAGATTATTCGGTCCCCACACCTTCGGTCGCTATACGATACTGGCCACCTGGAGATATGTTCTTTTAAATATGAAGTCATTATTTGTTAAATGAAATGCAGTGGTGCTATAGATTTTGCATCCATATTTGAAACTGTGAGTTTTAACAACTATTTATTCATGTATATCTAAATAAAAGCCGTTTTTTTACAATTTATCTTTTATAAACGATTTTTTTTATGCTTCGTAAATATTATAACAGATAACACGTATGATTTGGGATAAAATTAATGTAACGACTTTTCTTGTACAAAATAAGACCTAAAAATAACAAGTTTTTTTAGACATTATAACCTGAACGAGCCAAAGTGGAAGGGTCGAAGATGAGGGCTGAAATATTTTACGATGACTCGGGAGTGGTTACAAAAAAAAAGGATTACGTTTACAATAATACATGTATTTTCATGGTTCCATAATGGAAACAATGGAGGTACCTCTAAGAATAAATAAAAATCACGTTATTTTTGTAATCAATCTCTTTGCGTTACCAAAAGCGGTACCATGGGAAACCTTTGAATAAATTTTCCACAAAACTGGTCAGTTTGCTGGAGCCTCGGAACAAAATTAGTTGATGTGAATATACCATAAAATTCCCATAGTAAGGCATTTATAAGTGTAATAACCTAATTACTATAAATCGAAAACATTTCCATACAGACGATTTCATATAATCACACACAGCTGCATACCTTTGTGATTTTTTCGTCGTGACTTACCTATGGCCCCGCCATGGTGATTCTCAAGTCCTATATGGGATTTAAATGGTTTTAATAAAATTACACGTAAAGGAGGCTTTATTTCCCTTGCCATATATGGGGCGTAATATTAGCAAAGAACCGCCTTTTCTATTTTACACAGTTATACATTTATTTTGGGTGTTAAGACCCAGCCTCTCTGAATATGCTCATATACATGTATAGCGCATATATTCGTGTGAAAAACCCTCAAAATTAATTAGTATGTAAATAAAAAACCGTGCGTTTGGAAAAAAATCACTATACGCACGCTCCGTAAAATATTGGACCTATGCATATACAATATGTATGATAAAATGAAATCAATACAAACCGTAATATGTGCTTAATAGTTGGTTGGGATCGCATACAAACGAAGCTTTGCCATTACGTCCACACTCGCATGTATCCGCTTGCGGGTTGGGAATGTTCGTTTCCGTCCATTTGGCAGGAGGGTTCGGTATATTTGTACATTCATTATCCTCATTGTATCCATACTTTGATGTAGTAGTCGTATAAAATGCATGTGTTAATGTCAGTATTTGGCACACGAACAAAACTGTGATACTAGATGTTATCCTTATCTCCATGTTGAAAGTATTTAGTTTTTTGAATGCAGCACCGTGAAATGACACAGATAAACTGAGCTCACCAAACTGACAGAGTTGTGAATCTAGCAGGATACCGGCTATAGTTTATTGACTTTTGTATACTTGCAAGCTAAGATACTCGACCGACTTATTTTGATTGTGCATATAACACACAAAAATACTTAAGATCCGCGTATGGCCATGTTTGCAGGCATGTTTTAGGCAAAAATACAGGTTGAACGTGCAGTTATATCCGGGTTTGTATGTTTTAAATATTTTCCATTTTGCAAATCAGCCTAATAACAAAAGGGCTGCATCGAGATACAAAACAGCAAACCAAGGTGCAAATACATGTCTATGTGCACTTAAGCCCAATGATTTGTACCAATACACCGGCTATCGGGCGTTCTCTTATTCTGCAATAACATGTACCATTTTTTTGTGTACAATTCGCACTCTTTGTCGCAAAGTTTATCTCAGCATTATTTCTGCGCTACGTTGTGAAAACGTTAAATTAAAGCAGCGTAAATAAATCATAGCTAGCTTTGTGAATGAAACGGGGTCAGGCTATGAAACGTTCAAAGAAGTTAATTTAAGTGTAAAATTTATTTAAATAGAAAACCCTGTTAATTTTTTAACTATTCAGGTCTTCGGCCGTTACGTTTTAGTTCTTTATTGATGCAATTATATTATATGTTTATTTCATTGCATGCGTTTATATTGCGAAATAGGATATTGCTTGGTTTATTTCATATTCTATGAGGATAGCGGATGTGGCTTCTTAAATTTAGATAAACATTGTGTAAACAATATTTGTTAATTAAAACAAAAATATAATTTCAAGTGTGTAATTGTGCAATGGTTTCTAAGTAAAACTAACATCTTATTGATTTGTATCGCCATGCAAATGCTTTTTACATATGAAACATGCACATTTCGTTACGTTACAGTTAAACACATATAGCCGTTGTAGCATACCCTTATGCTGATACATTCCTTAAGCTTCCCCTGCGGTCATCCGACGGTCAATATGGCCTTGTTATGGCCCACAATAATAAGCAGTCAGAAATAAGGTTAAACTCGCTAGCTTTATCCGAAATGTTGCTGTGAATGACAGCCTCTATCGAGGAGCCATGAGGTAATTGACCAGTTAAACCCTATATATTAAAAAAGAATATACATGTAGATTCTATATGATAAAAGGCTGATAAATAACTTAATTTGCCTTTATACATTTTGAAATATTAAAAAGCCACATTTGGTCGCATATGCTAGAAGAGTGTCGATGCAATAACGTAATTTGAATTAAATTAGAGAATAAGTTATCCCGTGTGAAGATTTCCGGAACCATAGATTCTGAAAGAATAATCCGCCTGTGGTTACCAGAAACCAAGAAATTTATCTATCACATATAGGTAATATATACTCACCCAAACAAGAAAGTATATTTCGACTTTAAAGGGTCATATCTTTGGTTTTACTGGATGGACCCTCATGCAAATACAAAAAGATATTATTTTAAGCATTGCCAAGAGCCTTGTAATTTTACAAGCCAATCAAAAATTAAACAAGAACGTTTCAGTAGCTTGACTTTTATTTGTATCGAAAATACCGTGCTTAAACCAGACAGAAACATTTCACACGGTTAATATCGAGTGGGTCCACCACCTACAGCCAACATTTCCTGAATACGTCGTGGCCCGACATAGCCGATCGATTGATGATTGTATGAAGGAAGATGTGCAACTCTTCAATAAGAGGCTGTCTGAGTGCAGCGCGACTTTTAGGGGCATGTTCTCCGGATCGTGTGCGACTGTCTGGATTGTTCCAGGAGTTCTCTATCGGGTTATTGACCATAAAAAGCTGACCAGCGTAGCGTCTCGATGTTGGTTTCAAGGAGATAGCGAACTCAAACATTCGCGACATGAGGGTGGGTATTTTCACGCAACATATGCGTGGCAACTTGGGTTTCAAATATGGTATGGTTGAAGCAACGTTCCCAATGATAACCGCAAGTTTAGATCGCCAGCCATACAATATTGCATCCTAAATCATAACCAAACTTCCGCTTTTTCGATCCACTTGCCGAAAAAATGATCGCGAAGATCGTTCGCCAATGCCCATGTAAACGCGATAAAACCCGCCTGTGCGAAGGACTTTGCACCGCGACTCGTCGGTAAACACCTTTCATGACTAATTGCGTCGCATCCTATCACCACAACGATTCGCCCTGTCAAAATACACAGGATTTTGACATCGGGGGCGGTTATAGACTCGTTCGATAGCCGAACAATGAGTCCATATTCCGCGTTCGCAGAGGCGGTTGATGACTGTTTAACTAAAAATTCATGGATTATGGGTCTCTGGCGTCTCGATGACGGTCAATGTCGCTGCGCGAAATTGCTTTCGGAGGCACTGCACGAGAATCCTTCGATCTTGACGCGCGGTCGTCACTTTAGGACGGCTGCTGCTCGGTCTGTCCAATGATGTCCAAATCGTTTAGAATCGCGTTTCGAGACGATAAATCACAGCGATTGTGTGCTAAAATTGTCTGGCGGCCTCTTAATGGGAACCCCCAGCAGCCTGCATACTAATAGCGCGTCTTCTTTCTTCTTTAAATAGGCGCGGCATAATTATTATTTATTTTACAGAAAAATAGTGAATTGATCAAATGCTCGACTTTTGTTAAGGAACACAACCATTTGAAAAAAAAACATGCGTAAAGCTACAATGCCTATATGTTTCGATGGCAAACATGGTTTCACACCTTAATTATTCACACCCCGGAAAATAGTTAATCGACATTTAGATTATTGCTACTAGTTGTGAAAAATTGATAGCTCTACCGATTCTGAAAATTTGACCACAATTGGTTAAAAACTGGAGAAATTATTGAGAAATATATGTTTATACTTATTTGTTTGGGCGAGTATATGAAGTGCACCACACGAGCTGTTCGTCTTAAATAGTGTACCCAGCAAATCCAATATGGCTTTGTAATTCTAGAAAATACTTTTGAGATGGGGATTTGAGCAACAACTGTTTAATAATTTCTTTATTTCGTTAAAAATGATGAGAATGATTGAAATTGGCTAAGATTATGTGCAGTGTACTAAAGTGTTATTTGTTATTGTTTTCATGTGTTATTTAGCTAAAATCAAAATCTAGACTGTGTTCCTTTTCTATACAATGCTGACTAATATTAGCATGGTGTTCGTTGTATTTGCAAATAAGTTATGATGTTGAAAATAGCTATAATGATTACTATTTTTTCATATTCAACATTTCATTTTTCGTATTTTTCGGCTCCAACCTTCTATACTTTCATCTGTCTCGGAACAAGTAACCATCTTTTTGTAATTGTTTTATGGTAAAAATGCAATATTTACTTGTAATTTGTATGGATAAAGCAATTTTAAGAAATATTGAAAACTTTACAAAAAATTACAAAAAAAGGTATAAAACATTCCCCAAACCCTATTTGTAAAATAGATATTGTGAGACGAGAAACCCAGACGTATTCGTTGATTAACGTCCAGGCCGACCTGGCCCGAAACAAAACTCAATGAGCTGGTGCTTCACAGATACTACCGGACAAAAGGACAAAAAATATTTATAAATCACACAAAAACAGCCATCATATTACTATTAAAGTTCCTATTTTATTGACAGTCGAAATATATTTACATAAACGGCGAAGATGCATTTATAACATTTTGACGAAAAAAAGTTATTTGGATTTAATGGTAAACAATAACACAATAATATCTTAAAGCAACATAAAAAAATATAATCTCGACACCCTTGCAATCGTTAAGCACCGTTTGGCAAGCACATAAGCATATTAACAGGACGACGGAATTCTGAATTCAATTCTTTAATACGTTAAAATTATTACGAAACATAAACATATATTTTTAAATGGTACATGTACATTCCGAAAAGTGTTCCTTTTCGAACTTGATCTAATTACAAATTTCAAAATTCACAAGAATTTAAGAAACAGCCTTTCAATATTTTTTTTCTACTTTTTTTTCGAAATCCCTTTAATATACACGAAAACATAAATTGCCTAAAATATTATTTTAAAAAAGATTTTAGACTTGAAGCTTATTTATTCACTTTCGCTGAAACCAGGAAAGCGAATCGCAAAACACATTAACGACAATACTTAATAGTTCATGAATCAGCTTCTTTATCATTACGCTCCGTCTCCATCTTCTGAGTAGCGGGTGTCTTAGGCGTGTCCATTGGCAACGCATCGACCTTGTCCGAATACTTAATATGCACCGCCGGTACTTCCGCTACCCGTTCCATAACGCTACTTTGCGCTCGCGAAACCGGTTCAACTTCGCTCTCGTATTCGCCCCCACCGCCCGCGCCACTACGGCGTCCTTGTTCCGCTGTTTCCGCCCTCGCCCAATCGGGGATCCGCTCGAACCGCACGCTAGCACGCGTCGATGACCGGCTCATGGGTCGGTTCGCATCGGTGACCGGTTGTAAAGCGCTGGATGGGGTGTTGTAGCGCTCATGCGGTGTCATGTATTGGTTGATGATTTCCGACATGGATGGCGATTCGACGTATTCTTGGCGCTGTTTCTGGGGTGGTTCCGGTCGGTTGGCGGTGGCTAGAATGCGGATATAGGCGTCGGCTGAGCGATGGTTTTTCTCTGGTTGTACGACGGGGCTTCGCATGCGCGGGGTTTTGATACGCACAGTAGAATGCGGTCGGTAACGTCCCTTTTCCGAATGCAGCGGTCTAACTAAACGCGGATTATCTACAGGGGATCCCTTCTCAATAGTTTTCACAAACTCTATGGAGTCCTGCACCTGTGCAAATAAACATCCATTCGACCCGTTCAATGCATCACGTTGATCCCGATCCGTATTCGCACTTAGCGGTTTTATATTAGGCTTAATGTCCTTGGATTCCGTCAGGCTTTTTAGCAAACGTCTACCACTCAGCTGACGCGGCTGACGAGAAACCGGTCGCGATGTTCCTTCCGACGCCGGTCGCGAAGGACTTTTCGGAGTTTTCGGTGGAGATCGCAATCGTGCGCTAGCCGGTTGCGATACCAGCATTCGTCTTGGTGAAGGTGATCGCGATGAATTAGGGTCGTTAAAACCCCGAACGTCCGGTCGTGGCGATAGCAAGTTCGACTCTTCCTGACTGTTTTCACCGAATGTATTTCTATACAACAGATCGGGCGCGCGCGGTACTTCCTTCGTTTGGTCATTCGTATTGGTCCATGCATACGGCTGAAGCTTCTTGAAATCCAAACTACCGCGTACTGTACCCCCGACGAATTTATATTTCTGAAACGACGAGTCTTTGTTTCGTTCTTGCGGTTCCGCTGTCGGAGGAGGGACATAGTCTTCATGATGTATATACTGTTTTGGTGGAGACGGGGCCTTTTGCATTACTACATCCAGGCCATATCGGATTTTGGCGCGATGGCTTAAGTCGCTCAAAAGCGGTGCTTTGACACCGGTGCGAATGCATGATAAATTGAATGTTGTTTCGCTTTTGCGTTTTTGCTTGGGTGCAAAGCTGTTTCGGAAGCGATAGCTACCCGGGGCGACGGGTACATGGAGTTCGGACATATAGGTCCACGTTTCCATGGTAAATGAAATAATCCGTTTCTAATTTAATCTTGATAAATAGATAAATTATTATCCTTAAGTAAACCTATTTGAGATCAATTAAACATTTTTTTACATAACTGATGACTCTCCATCTTTGAATGTTAATGTCTTATTTTTTTATTGTTTATTATTTTTATTGTCATTAATATGGAAAGAACATGTGTTTCTTTTTGTAGTTGTGTTTTCTTAAATTTTATATATGATCGATATGACAATAATGCAATACTTTATTAGTTGAATCTCACAGTTACAAATTAAGATATCGTCTGGTTTCTATAAGGGTATAAGTAATTGAGCAAAAGGATATAATACAAGGATTGGGACCTACTGTATCACTTGACAATGCCTCCTTTACAAAATGTCTTACATAGATATTAGACACTTCACGAGGTCCCGGACAAAGACATGGACTATATGATCCTATACATGTACGTTAACTCGGATTATCCCCCACAATCCTGTTGGATACTCTATTGCCCCAACTACTTACGGACCCTGAATTTACATTAGGATTCCGATATATATTACAAACTTTACTTAATATATGATGATTTGATATGATAAGCGTTTCTGTATGTCCTAAGAATAAGGCTAGAGTTTTAAAATTTACAACACCACGATAAACACCACGCTAAACGCATACACGATATTCGTTGAACGCTTAACGTTCAACACACAAGTATTAGTGTTTATCATAACCACTACTAGATTGCTAAGGCTGCCGGGGCACCAACTATCAATTACAAACACATTTGTTTTAATAAGTTTTCATTTATATAAAACCTCATTCACCTCAACATTTACCCGATCTAACCAGTTGACAATAAATACTAAACGGTAAATGTTAAAACGTAAATTCTGATATTAGAAACCCGTAAACTTTAAACGCCAAACAATAAGAAATAATGAAGGACTAGAACCGCGCGTCACTGTTGCGAGCGTTTCTTACTCATCATTCTCCTTATTATATAATTTAGCGTTGAATTTATCAATTCTGTATCATCTGTTCATACTGAAATGTCCCACTGAAAATAAATTACAGAAGAAAAACTATTTGCTCGAAACAAAAACCAAATTAAGCTTCAAGAGTAGTTGGGCCCTTTAATATTTCTGATTTATTTTTCAGGTAAAGTTATTTATAAACTGATTGAGGGATTATGCTGAACAATCGCCCAGACGATATAACCTTTATTAGTTTACACTAATGACGTCATTCCTTTGTATTCAGAGTACATTATTTTGAATAATGTACTGTAAACTAAGTCGGCAAAGGTACTCGGTCAACTCCATTAATTAAAACATTGTACAGATTCAGACTGACCTCGTACTTTATCCAATACATATTACACGGTAGAACTTTGCGACCCTGTACACTTCGCCATTCAAACATAATTTTCATGTATTTATGGTGCGTTCGGCGGGACTTCATGCGGAATAAATACCGCTGGGTTTACTATGTTTTATACCAATTTGAATTCCACAGACGCAGACGCAAAGTCCCGCTGAACGCACCATTATAAAGGAAATAAAATCCTCATGGGCTGTTTGGTTAACTTTTGAAAAGAAAAACAATTATTTCAAGAATCACGTGCTTTAAAATAATGTTAACATATTTTGAAAAATATTGTTTTGAGTTTTTTACTCTAGGTTTTTTATGCATTGCAGTTCCCTTCCCTCCAGCCAATTCCCATTTCGGTACGAATCCTTCATTTCAGTTGTTATTATTCCTACTTTAATTTTACAAAATCGTTTTCGATATATCAATGTTTCAATAAGTGTTATACCCAATTATACATTGAGTTGTATTAAAAGGGGAATGCATATTTCATGATGCTCATTTAATGAATTACCAATACACAAATATTTGTTAATAAAGCAATATGTTTAGAAACAAAACAACTACATTTCAGTTCTAATTTTTAAACAATCATATGGCATAATCTACTCCTACGATCATGTGCCAGGATTATTGTAAACACATAAACCCCTCCATATTTAAAGAAAAACAAAGTCGTTGAAAATACTTGATTAACTCAACTGATCCAATAGAATTAATTGCTTTACTTAATATCATTGAATAATAACTAAGAGTGCACCGGTTTATATATTTTTATATCGAACTATTGGTCTGAGTTGTTTATTCTCACACGAAAGAAATTTAATAAGCAGGTGTTAATGAACTGCTATCAATAGACTAGTGAACCACTTCATTGAGATTTTTTTCTGATACAATAATATAGAATGAAGTTGTATAATCTTAATGCATTGCAATATAGGACCAAATCAACATATACTTTGTAGTGAGGTACATAAAAGTTGTTGCTACCGAATGGATTAGATTTATTCTCAAGAATCGACCACATCCAAATAAAGTTATCATTGAACCAAAAACGTGGCAATGAACGTAATAATCAAGTTCTTCAGATCTAAACAGCTTCTCTTCAACTGATTGGCCATGAATGATATAAATCTGGATTTAATCCCGAAATCCAGACGACTTGGGGAATAGGCAGAGAGGGATAGAAGACTATCATTCGCGAGTCTCATGTAGTGATCCAACTCAATACAATAATCCATGTTCTCATTACTATGATATGAATAATGAGTGAAGAATAATGTTTGGAGGCCTATGGTCACAAATACCTCTTTTACTTAGAACAACATGAATGACAAAAATCAACATTCTTTGTTTGAATGCTTACTGTTTATATGTATAATTATATGATGTGATAATAAACATAAACACTTTTAAATTACGGACCGAACTTGGATCAAGAAACATTTCAAAGTAATTTGCATAATCGAAAGACAGATTTGGTTGCGATCAAAATACAACAAAGGATAAGTTCAGCTGAGAAGATTTTGAGAAATTGAAGGAGGCGTAGGAGTAATAGAAACTAAAATGGTATCGCTCGGCTATTAAAAGCCTGCCCTGGATTTACTTTTGGCTGTTAGAATGAAGTAAGTAGATCGTAGTTTAATTCATATAATCGATGACAAGCTTGTTTCGGTTTTCGATGTTTTTTTCTCAATTTGCGTGGATAGTTTTAACTACATGTAGCAATCACACTATTATGTGTCATTATTGGATCCATCAACCCTTTCTAAACACATTTTTTTTTTCAAAAACGAAATTCTAATCACTCAACATACGTTTTAGTGCTTTGAAAAACCTTCAATATTTCCAAACGAGTCATGCATATATCACATCATTTTTCCCGTTACAGAAACTGAGACATAGCTGACGGGAAACCAGTAAAACTGGGGAAACCAGTAAAACCATGACGACTGTGCGAGACAGTTTATACGTCCATGGGAATATCCCATGCCCGACTCCCACGCATTCCGGCCCACCCTCGGTCAAAGGAGGCAACTCAGAAACCCAGCGCGAATTGCAAATCATGAGAGCCATCAAGAATAACAACGTGAAGGGCCCACCGGTCAATACTGAGGAGGAACTGAGGAATATCTTGCGACAAGCGAAGCAGCCTGTGGTCCATGGTCCTACCCAGGTGGCTAAAAGGAATGAGTTCTTTAAGAAAATCAAGTATCTCAATGATGGCATGTACGCCCAGAATATGCCACCGCCCCAACAGCAAGAAACTTCGTATCGCTTCCAACCCGAGAATCTCATGCTCGAAGGCAGGAAAGTCGAAGATGATATACAGGTACCGGAAGTGCCAGTTACTAAGAAATGTATGGACTTCCTTGACATGGAAAGACAGGAACGACAGGAACGGCAGGAAAGACAAGAGAATATGCTAAACCCGGCAGCCACAGCGGTCGGCACCGGTATGCCTATGCCCATACGCGGAATCCGGAATTCGGCAAACAGTAAAAGCGCCAAGAGCTTCAAAAGTTTCTATACATCCGGTAGCGATCCCCCGCCACGTCCATCGCGAAGTATTACCCTCCCTCAGCTAACGATTGGTTCCTCTCAGCCCAAAACACGTGGTCAGTACATAGCTGAACAAGAACCACCGATCGGCGGTATTGTAGGTAATGCCATAGGGAGTAATAAAGAGAACAATGTGGACAGTTATATTGACTTCAGATACCCAAGTCCTACACCGAGGAGGATAGTGAGAGGTCCCGGAGATCGAACGCCAGGAAGGGACAGTACCGGTAATTACGGCAGCCTTAGTATAGACGAACTGAAATCCTGTTTACATATCAACCGCCCAAAGAAAATGAAATCAGAACACGAAGAGTACCTTATACAAGACTATCTGACACAATTCAAACAAGCCCAAGAACATACGAAATATATTTACAAATCCAAAGGGCCATCGGCCATCAGCCCGCATAAACCCGTTACCACTTCAAAGAAAGCAACCGCCATCAAAAGTGCCGCAAAACAACAACAACAAGCACCCAATTATCAATCGCCACGCTATGAATTCCGAACGGTCGATAGCTACTTGAATTTCAACAAATCGCCCGCCGCTGCGACTAGCGATGTGCGAATGGGCGTTCTCCGCGGCGGCGAAAACGCTACCGGAAGCGGAAACGGCGTCGGCCAAAGTGCGCAGGCGCAAGCGTACTCGGATACGCTGCTTCTCAAGATGATGAGCGATCTTAATAAACCGGCGGAACAAGCGCGCCAATCGGCTAACATGGCAGCGGTCCGGTTGCTGAATGCTAATCAGGATCTGACCGTTAATCGCCACCCGCCTCAACAAGTGCCATGTAATTCGCCGGTGCACCGGAAACAGGCGCCCGATCCACTGGGGTTGCCGCATGGTGGTGGTCACCAAAGGGCGGGGGAGAGCCAAAAGGAGATTATTCAGCATATCGTCTATGTACCGTCGGGAGAGACGGCCAAAGTGAGGCTATTGAAAAGTTAATTTCGTGAATAAACATTAGTGAATCGATCACGATGGAAGTATTAGGATTTTATGGACCCTAAATTGCTACGTTAATTGCTGTTTTGTTTATATGTGTATAGGTAGCTCATTTAATGTTAAGTTTTAAACATGCAATTTATTTTGTACCTGTTTGAATTTATTTACTAATAAAACATGGAATACCAATACAATTAAAAATCTGTGCTAAGTTTGCTTTGAATATGTCAACTCTTTTTTTCTGTAAACGAATAGGAGTCTTTCGTTTCTTTATAGAAGTCGTTGTATTGCTAAATCGCGATGCAAACAAGAACAACACCAGAATATGAACCGCACAATAGACGTCCATCTTCATTCATGTAGACTGAAGTATTCCTAAATACTTACTGTTAATATAAACTGTTTATATATCCTGAAATAACTTTAATATTTGAAAGATATAACTTTTTATTTAATGTTATCTTACATTTGACAGATCATGATTGTTTTATTGTCGGCAAAATAACAACGAATCCAAAAATTTGTTTAAAATTCTTTACCCGACTTCACAAGAAAATCAAGGAAAATAACCAAACCTTACATTCCGAATCAGAAAAAAAACAACATAATATAGCTTTATACATATGAACAGTTTACCATCCCTTTGAATTCATGATCCATTATTTTTTAAAATAATAGGCATTAAACTTAATCGGCTAAAGTGCTCGGCCAACTCCGTTACTAAAACATTGTACATGTGCCTTGGCTGCGCCTCGGAACGGCATCATATTTTTTTAGTAATGGACTGACCTCGTACTTTATCCTATATGCAAAAAGGTATTTTAGAATAGTGTAAACATCTCCAGTCAATTTTGAAATTGCCTATAAAAGTAAATAAATAAATAACCAAGAGAAACTGTTTTTTTTAATGATTGTGACTCTTAAAAATAACTTTAAACATAATATACGGACAATTTGTCAAAGGTAGAACTCAAGAGGGGAAACAACCAAAAAGCAAAACTGACCCGATTCACAGAATTAAGATTGAGTTGCAAATGCACATATAGTAAACGCGCTTTATAACTTGGCATCGTGCGGGCGTACGGGCGTGAACACGATAGTATTTTAGCGTGCTGGCGTGCAGGCGTGCGTGTGTGAGTTCGTGTGGGTGTGGATTTTTTAACATGTATACATGTATCGATTTTCTCTAATAAATTATTGCATTTCACATTCACAATACAATGTATAAAAGTTGATAATTGAACAATATGTTTCTAAACACCTTGTTATTTGGGCAGCCCCATCCCACTCGGCAAGACGTCACGGACGGTGAGAGGACGACCTAATTTGGGCCCGTACGTAAGTTTTACGGACGTCCTTATTCGTCGCGGACGT
>LQRL01107586.1:0-14497 GCA_001703475.1 Hydroides elegans | reverse complement strand
GACGTAAAAGGACGTCCGGAAAACTTACGTATGGGCCCAAATAAGGTCGTCCTCTCGACGTCACGTCCGAATAAGACGTACTATGGACGACCCTTGCCGAAGGGGATGTGCCTTGTCTTTCAGACTGCTTTTTAACCATTTGGATTTCCTTATGTTTTGAATACATACATGTATTTCATGTGAGCTTTCAATCATTAATGTTTCATCTCAATCTTTTAATTAGATCAAACTTATGTTGGATCGACAGTTATTGGTTTCCTGGCATTATTATGAGAAAAAAACGCTTTGACTTTTTAATATTAAAACAAAATAATTAATTCAAATATAAGAAAAAGGTTAGCTTGAAACATATAAGTGAATGTTATTTTTACACTATTTATGATTTATCCGTATGATAAGTGTAAATATAATGTACATATTCTGTTTATCAAATCTGTATAAAATATATAAACATACACTTCGAAATCGTAGATTTAATATGTATGGAGTCCAAGTTAACCCATCTTAATAACATTAAATAGCTACTCATGCGATAATCTAGCATGAACAAAAAAGAGTTTTAAGCGTGCGGACGTGGAGTGGCAAAGTTATGAAGCGTGTTTACTGTATATTGATGATGAACATTTCTAACACTACCCCACCAAAACAAATGTAAAACCGTTTGATGCATTTCTAAATGACCACACTGGAGATCAATTGGTTTAATTTCTGAAAGTTTCACATTCAAATTCTCAATATTTAAAATCGAGGGCTTTTATTATTTCGAATCGCTAACAGATGAGAAAGATACGTTTTGAACACTTCTATTTTTCGAGCACATGAATGCATTCTCACTGATCACGGTTTTATTCACTTACATCATTATCAAAAGGAAATTTCCGAACATCATTAACTAATTTCATACACATTTTACATTATTTTATTACCTAAAAGCACTTCATTTCTGTCATTACAATTTATGATAATTTCAATGCATATTTGCAAAGGACTTGTAAGATAACCTTGGATATATTAAGTTATTAGTAATTCGATTATGATATTATTTCCGTTTTTTTCCTAATCATTACGCTCAGCAATTTAAATCCAACTAGAAAGAGCTTATCATTTTAAGATGCAATTTTATAGACATGGGAAGCAACAATTTGTTGTCAATCAAATATGAATATATGTAAAATTAGAAGAGCATAATCATTCATTTTTTTTATGGAACGGAACCATGCCTAACATCAAACAAGCACGAACTAAATCAACCATTAAACCACTTGACTCAATAGTCGTGTAGTTTCATTTGCATGTGCAAGAGCTCTTTTACAGGATCCTTGTAATCTAACGTTGTATAAAAATCAAAACCATCACCTCACGATTTATGTGTAATATAGAGCACTGGGGCAATAAATCCTCCCATAGTTTCACTTTGAACAACATATATAGCACTTTATATAATTATTCAAAACGAAAGTGTTTTTGATTGACCATAGCCGGACCCTTACTTTTATTATTCATCTTGTAATTTAATTGCAACAGGTGATTAAAAAAGACGCTCTTGGAATATCAGAACCTTTCACATTTTTACTATATTATTCAACCATCCGTAGTTCTATAGTGACCAGCTTATATTTCATGTTGTAGAAGAAAAAATTGTGGTTTTATTATCATTAACTGTACAATCATTGTGGTTAGGCCAATTGCAGGTCAAACGTGAAAGCGAAATTTGGCTATCACAACCGCAGAATGGTAGTGATACAGACAAGGGAAATTTGGGAAACCTATTCGTGTCCCTTTGAATTTTTGTGCGGATCTGAGTTGTATATATAAAGCGCCCAGATGGTCTTAATCCAACCATTCCAAACCCTCATCAAGAGCTCTTTATATCAAGACAATAATTGTAAGGAGGTTTGACGAAGATCATTTGATATCAAGAAAACAATTTAAGGATGATTCGATTAGATATTTGCCTTACCCTCATTCTAGCGATGAGTAGCACAGGTATGTTACCACAAGGTGTAAACTATTTGCAGCAATCCAAATATTGAATTTAGAGATGTTTATATATTTTAAAATATGATGGTTAGAAAAATTATTTTTATTCCTAAACATAAGAGGGCTTATTCAGGTGTATATGAAGTCCTTAGGAATGTTTTTTGATAGACTTTATCATAGAATCTAAGTCTATAATGTGGGGACATATAATTATACAAGGCATTATGTACAATGATGCATTTTCGAATCAGACCATTTTGGAATGATTTCTAAGTCGTTTGGATTGGATAGAAAATCAACCAGTGAAACGCGCTCGTAAATTCACATGAAAACACAACAACCCAGTTCCCATGCAATTTACAAAACGAAACCGAAACTGATTCCATAAATATATAGCAAACAGTTACCGAATCAATTCAAATACCAAAGCTTAAAATTAAATAGAATTTCTGCTGTGTGTTCATTTTACAAGAGGATGAATTGTATGCAAACTAAACGGGGGCATGATTTCTGGTGCGAATAGTGGCTACGTAAGCTAGGTAAACTTCGATGAAAATTTACACCATACGTTATGAGTAACTCAGAATTCTGTTCCATTATATGGTAAGTTATTAAAACCAACTGCGTGGTAAGCTGTTAAAACCAATGTGGGTTTTGGAAATTCCCATTGATAAGACATATTGTTTAAATATAAAATTAAAATTTAATCCATTATTGGCACAGAAACATTTCAAATGAAACTAATTATGGCAGGAGAGCAATCACAGAAATACAAGTCTTCTGTTTTTAACATAATAAAACTTATGTTTTCAACATGCATAAGCTGTAAGTATTTATACAAAGCCTAGATTGGTCATCATATCGTTCGATAGAAAACTATATTGAAACACCAAATATGCGTTGTATCCTTTTGGAAGCATAATTTTAAACGACTTAATTGACAAAAACGCAACCCATACTGACGCTTATAAAATATCTGCAGAGTGGATGCAATTTCAAGTCGGCATAGAATATATATGACCATTATATTGGTACGATTTATATATATATATATGTATATATATATATACACAAAATACAAGATTGCAAGCTGAATTTGCACTTGTGATATTACTGTCAGTATAATATTTTACCAACGCCATCGTAGGTCGGACCTAAATAACGCGAGTCGAATTTTACCACAACAAAATACATATCATACATGAATAAACCCATCTTTATTCATATTGCCAAAACAGATTACCTGATTCAAGGCGCGTCGGGCTCCCCAATCAATACGGTCGACGTGACGTATCAGATGGACCTGTTCAATCCATGCGCGAATGCCCCAGTTTCCGGAACAACTGTTGGCATGGAAACAACGAGCGTCAACTTCCCAACAAGTGTCTTGGATCGGCTCGGAGCCTATGTTACAAGCGTTAAATCATCGTTGGTAAGTGTGTGTTAAAATATATCCTCTTTTATCGTTTTGTGTTTTCTTTTCTATTTACGATTTTGTATGTGAAAATATCCCTTTTAGAATTTATGTTCGGTCAATTATATGATACTGATCAATCATATAAATATCTGAACTTAAATCATTGATTGATAGCTTGTTGATTTAAAAAAAAAACCTTATTTAAAAACAGTTATTATAGGTTTTCTTATACCTTTCATATAAACATCCTTGTACAACATGTATATAAATGATAGATGCTTTAAAGTATATTAATGTTAACTTAAGCTAATAGGCATTTTAAAAACGAAAGTAATATATCAATTACATACGATAAGGAAGAAATGTATATACTGCTATATATTACGTGTATGAGAACCTCTCTTCAATTTTACCGAATAAAGTCCATAAATATATCATTTCGGCGAATGTATTCTTAAGTGGGTACATGTGCACCATAACATTTATATTTTTCTTATAAATAGGGCTGCTTAATATGTGTTATCAAAATATCTTGTGGCTCTGATATCGCAATATAAGAAGCTCAATTGCATAAAATGTTGAACAATTAAGGCATTGTTAAAATATATTTTTATGGTAATATTCGGTGTATCATCTAAGCTAGCGCCACCCTTAAGCATGTAATTAATTTAATCTCTATCTAAATTTAGAAAACGTATCATAATATGTTTGACTACATGTATATCTACATAAAACACTTTTTTTACTCTCAGGTATCTGACCGCCAAATGAATAGCAAGCTGTATTTCGAGAGCATACGGAACCAGTATTTTTTCCGAGTCGACGATTTTTACGCTACGTTCGGCACACCTTCCACTTCCTTGAACGTAAGACTCATCGATAATATCAATGTGTATTCATTATATTTAATTAATGGCAGAATACCTGTAATATAATTGTTTTATTATTCATCAATATTGTAATATTTGCATTTGTTAAGTATATGAATGGTTATCACTTTTTTAAATTAAACGGAACTAAAACTGGTTGATGGGAATATATGATTGACTTGACATGTTGGATGAAACGATGATTTATTCTTGTGTATTTAGAATATATATATAGAAAGTTCATTGACATATGATTCGAAATCAAATTGTAATGTTGGAATAATTAATAGTTTCGAATTATCATTCTATATATAAAGAAGTGTTACTTTTCATATAAATATATAGCGAGGTATTTTGTGTAATATTGTTAAGCGCTTTTCCTCAATCATAATATCTCAAATATAGTCATTTGATTCGACTGTAAGAATATTAGTTTCTCATGTCTATATCAAATTCTATATAATAACATATTTATATATCATTATTTTATTTTGTCTAATCCTTTACAGGAGGAGACAGTACTACTCGCCTTATGGAAGAACGCCATTTGGTACACGACCTACCTACGTCAATCACGTCACAACGAAACGTCATGGTCCTCCCCTAACCGCCTAAGAAACCCCACCTTCGAAATCGAACTTACGTTGCTCGAACGCGACTATTTGGAACCGCTCATTTGCGCCATTAAAATCCATAGCGAGGCTAAGGGGTTTTATTTGCCGGGCACGGTTGAAATCGAGGCTCAACAGCGAGCGAAAGAGCATTATGTGACGTCACATGATACGGGTGATATTTTTATGTACATGTTGCTCAATGGTATTGAAAACGATTATGTTCCGTTTTCTCAAGCGTTTTATGTATTGTAGTTAATTTAATGAAAACATGCTATATAGTGACGCAATTGTGACCTCAAAATATGTTAATATTCGATTATTTATTTTCATAGTGTTGTTAGATAATCAATGATAAGCAATTTTGAACGTATTATTGGTTTATTTAATTTTTAAACTGTTGTGTCGTAACTCACAATATTGATATATTTATCCATGCTAAAGCAGTTTTAGATAGTTTTTTACGTCAAAAATCGTTAGGTTGTATAAATTATTATCTGTATTTATCGTTATGTTGTAGCCCAGAATATTATTTTTTTATTCATGTGTGAGGATATACATATATTTTTTTGTTATATCAATGTGCATTTATTATTCAAGGAATATTTGATTATCTTTGTCTCAGGTTATCAGTCTTTCATAGTAACGTTTTAGAAATATCTCAACATCTATCCGAATAAGGTTTGACAATACTTTTAACTTTTTAAATCTACGTAGTTCAATCACTGTTTATTATTAGACATATTGTTTACTTGCTTTATTTATGTGTTCATATAATTATTTTTGCATTTCATGATATTGAATTTGTGCGATATCCTAGGATATTTATATTTTGTATTTTTGTGTCTTTCAAAAGTAGTGTGATGTCTTTAGAACTTTTTGAATTTACGTAGGTTACGTATTATATGGATTTAAGCATTTACGATTCAATCCATATGGTAATGTCTTGTTACTTTGTAGAATAAATTTGTCTTAGAATTTAGTGCGATATTCAAGAATAATATAATGTGATGTTAATGGTCTTTGACTGTTATCATATATTTATTTCATTGCTGTTGCAGTGATATATTTTTTTTATAAAGACCCTTTTGTATGAATCATATGAATATCTCAAACATATCAGTTTTCTACTGGGTTATTTACATGTATATAAGAGCCATGCATTTAATATACTCAAATACTCATTAATCACACGATGTGTTCAGTTCATGATATATGTTACTCCGTCCAATAAGTAGATCTACATTCCACGTGATAACGTTTTTATGTACTTGTTTGAAAATCAGTATAGAAAATTATAATTATAGAATATGTTTAATAAGTTCGAAATATAATAGATGGGAGGATCTGAAAAACATATTTTTAGGAGGCGTTAAGTCATAAATGAATTTAATTACCTTCATCCGAACAAATAAAGGGCAAACATCTAAATGAACATTCAATCAATGCGTTGGTTGATGTAAACTGATCATATTTTGATTATTTGATTTATTATAATTATTAGAACAATAACTGTGATTCTCTTGTTGTGATATAGAAATAATGATTGTCTAACATATTTTGTTGATTTGATTTACTTTCATATACTTTGAAGCATTTTACAAAATATACAATGTTCATGGATGTTATGATTTTACTTGCATGAGTAATGGTTTTATTTTTTGAATAAAAGTTATTTTTTAAACATATTGCGGTTTCTTGATTTATTTAGCTTCAATAATCTACGATTGGTTAACAAGTTATTAATGCCATATGGATATGTATATGAGCGGTATCCGGTCAAAAAGTCCCCGGACATAAAGTCCCCGGACATAAAGTCCCTAATTTGGGCAACATAGGACATTAAGTCCCCAGACAAAATGTCTAATAAAATGTTTATTTCCCAATATTTTTTAAAATCACGATTAACTATCATTTAGGACTACAAAACTTTAAACATGCAATAAATTAAAATTAAAATAAATGTTTCTATATTATATTTTTACCCGGGGACTTAATGTCCTATGTTGGCCAAATTGGGGACTTTATGTCCGGGGACTTTTTGACCTGGATTCATATGAACATCTTAAAAATACAATACTTATCCATTATAACAATCACAAAAGGCACGTCCGTGCAGTTGCAGATGATTAGTATCCGGGCATGGTCAAACACCAATAATAATTTTTCATTAACATAAAGCAACAAAATCACTATAAACCTAAGTAATGTAATAATTTAGAATCAAACAAGATGACATAGAGGCAAAACATTAATTATCATATTATCATATATATTTATACAGTGTCACATCTTGTTTAAAGACAATTCAGAAAAACAGTTTGGTGATCTATTAAAAAAATGACATTCACATTTATAACTTAGAACTCACATTGATTATTTACAGTTTAAAAAGATGAAGGGGCCTAGATGATTTAATAATATTTTCGGACCAAATCAGCACTTTTCCAGTTGGATCACTTGTTGGAGTTTTAATATTAGACTTGTTCAACTGGCACATTGATCTATTGTTACATCTACCATTAAACTATCCGATTGAATATAGTTCAGTTATTGAGCAATATAAAGGTCGCCCTGAATTATAAATAGTAAAATCGGGTCAATCAAAATTTCGGACGTGTATCAAATTTCAGACAGACATGTATATTTTTTCTACATGCAATAAATGTATGCTAAACCCTATAACCACAAGCCCTATATAACTTCTAAATTTGAAAAGGATTTAAACAGATTTTTAAGCCCCTTTGGACCTTGCATCTTTATGCAACAAATTTTGCCTACACGGCCACAGAAAATAACCATCGCTAGCGAAACTATAATTTCGCTGAAATCAGTTTCGCGAAAATAATGTTCGCGCTTGCATATACATGTACAGTAAACGCGTGTTCTAACTTGGCATCGTGTTGGCGTGCGTGCGCATTATATGAATTTAGCGTGGACAATATTCGACTTAAGCGTGGAGTGTTTAAGCGTGCAATCGTGCAGGTGTGTGGGCGTGCGGGCATGCGGGCGTTTTTTTTGTTTCATGTATTAAGAATGTGATTATTTCATTTAATGAGATTATTGCATTACATATCCAGAGAATAATAACTTAATAATTATACAATATTTTTCCAAACACCCTGTCGTTTTCCCCACTTGCCCGTAAAAAAATGTTGTTTGCTTTTGATGCGAACTTTCATTAAAAAAGGTTCATTCTCAATTCAATTTATATCCTATACTTGCGTGCAGGCGTGCGGGCGTGGACGAAAATAAATTTTAGCGTGGAGTAATAAGCGTGCGAGCATAGAGTGGCAAAGTTATAAATCGCGTTTACTGTACATGGGAATACATGTAGGTGCAGTCATTTGGGTTGCATTGTTAAATTTGCTATTTGCTTAGATTAGGAATTTTTATGAGGTGTCAAAAGTAAAACAAACTCTAATAGAATGCATGCGTTCCCAAAAATCCACGATCGAAACGTATGAAGCTAAACGTGTCATATATGTGTATATAATGGTTATATGGGAAATGAATAAACTTTCTTTGCTATATTTATTTCAATTATTTTGAACAAACTATTTCGCAACTTTTGAAATAGTCAAGCAATTTCTATATATCAGCAATGATTAAATATTGAATTCAGTGACTAACCTTCCAAAGTTCATCAATGGAGTTATATTGGAATACAAATGTCTATAAACATTCTTGTGTTTTTTGTGTATTTTTCATGGTTATCTGATAAAGGCGGAGATTATATTATTAACCTAACTTGAACGATTTTCATTGGTCCAAATACGCGCTGAGTGCGTTTAACATGATATATGTTTGTATCAATAGATAATTTTAAACGCATAAATTTTAATGCCAAACGAATGCGTTAAATGAGATACTTTTAGGAACAAGTCGATTTTATACATGTTTATTTATTTTATTTATTTTGATGCAGAAGGAGCGCTGTTAGTCATAATTATTAGCTGCCACATGGCTATAAAAGTATCATAGCGTTAACCAAGCATTGCTTGCCATGTGTCTTATTTAATAAATCTGATTAGATTATGTCTAAAAAAAGAGCTAAAGTACATGTATAAGAACCTATAAGATGTACAGAAACTGTCTTTCTGAAGTAAATGATTTTCAAGCAATGACTTTTTTAAACATTTGAAAAAAAAAAAAAGAAATGAAAATAGCCTCTCTCTTTCATCAATCTAAACTCTGTTGTTTATCGAGTTTTAATTTATCAGACTGTTCTTACGTTTTAAGTTAGCTTATCCATACAAATTCATACACAAGCTGAAAATTCTTGTGACGAAGCAATAAAAGCTTGTTATAAATGAAAAAAAATATATATTTTTCATTGTATTTTATCAAGAAATAGAAATATGGAACGAGTCCCTAAATATTACATAAAACAAGACCCCTTAAAACAAGACGCCTTTCTTTCGGTCGTTTTTCGCCCGCCCCATGTGACCAGGTCCTATTTGCCCATATGAAGATGGCAGTTGTCCTTTCTGTTGAATTTATAAATTACTGTTGACGCTTTGGTTCTAGCTATGTTCCAATAACAGCAAGTAGGAGACCCTATTTTATTTAATCGAATTTTGCCTTAGGCATCATAAATCCAGCTTTAGAAACTCCTTAAATAAATATCAACTGCCACGCTTGCGACGAATTGCGAAAAGTGAAAGTCAAATCAAATCAAAGTGCCAATCATTTGTGTATGGTTGCAGCGCTGGTAACATAACATCGTTTTGTTCCCACCGGATTCCGTCATGCCAAAGCAGCTTCGAACCAAAACTAATCTTTGGACATTTTGGGGAGTAAAATTTGGAAAATATCTTTATATCCTTGGTTGCTTTGAAAACCGAAACGGTAGTTTTGGGAGATAATTTCATATATTGTAATGCTTAAATGAATCAGATATACAGTACAAATACCGTTCCCAAAGCAAATAGCGTAACATTCACATAAAAAAGCAATGGCGATACTCTATATTTTCTTCGGTATGCTCAAATATTTCATTATATAACATTCGGTAGAATTTAAATCATGTTGTAAAGGTACATATGCAAACCACATCAAACACAAGATTGCTGTCGTTACCGTTTCGTGCTTTTCAACGTATTTCTTATGCTAACGAAAATGCACCTTCCAATAAGGAATACGATAGAAACTACGAACAAATCTGAATTTTAAAACACAAATGAAAGAATCACAAGAATCACAAAAGTTCAAGTTTAATCGTGAGCTAGTTGTGATGTTTAAAATAATATTTAAATGACCGTGCCATAAAAGTATGAAAAACACATTTTAATAATAGAACACTACTTCGGTCGAAAAATATATACATGTATAAGAGTGAATTAATACACATTAATTGGCCTACATTGTTCTCATAATATAGCACGAGCTGCTCATGTATTTCAATCTTAAATATATAGGTAGATATAGTTAGTTGCTATGATACAATGTAGGTCCCGGCGATGCCTCAACGGGTTTACGTTCTGACGATACATGTTTTCGTTTTTGACGACGCTGACACAAATATACCAGGCAAAACGTCGAGAATGTGACGTTATATCGATGAAAGAAAAATAAACGTCCGAACAAAGGCTTCACGAATTGATGTGCTCAACGAAAAGAAAATTGACGACGTTCAATGAAATTCGACGTCATTTATAACGTTGCAAATACGAAGTAACCTTAACGGCGCAATGAATTATAACCAGTGTGTGACTCTGTGTTAAAAGTTGAAATGACGTAGTTATGACCTTAACGTACTTGATAATTTCATGTAAACGTAATTTTGGTTTAATTAAAGATGGCTTACTTTTTTGAATACAATGAATATATGCAGAACTTAAACTTAAAATAGAGGATTTACACCACTGTTGTTCATCCTACGATAGCTTCTATACTCATGTATACCCAATCACGAAATTTCACAACAATATAAAAGAGATATCAAGCTTTGATAACAAAAAAAATATTGTACAACCGTGGAAAATATTTTGATATATATATAAAAAGAATACTGGTAACTTTCTTTCTTGGCCGCTTTTAGTATATATTCGACATACCCAATTGGTATGAAACGTTGATCCAAATTAGGCGCTGAATCAGATAGGGTCGCCTGCAGCTGTTATCCCATTTGCTCTTATTTTGACACCCCGAGGTTCGACATTTTCTTGACCCGCGCCTGATACATTCTTTCAACTCATTTAAATAATATTTCTTACATGAACAAAATTATTATTTTATGCATGACATATCTATGTTTATGTCACAGTTTGCCTGTTCCAAAATGGACTAAGTTTACCCATGCCCGAATCATTTCGGGATAAGTGGCAGCCAAGCGAGGACCTCATCGTCGACGCCTTTAACAAGATGCTAAAAATAGATACGGGGAGCCCATGTAATGCTGTGACGTCAAACGACGATGGCCAAGTGAGCCCATTCCATGTGACGGTTGACTCGTTTTTCGATGTGGATGATATGCGGACTGTTTTACGTCACGCGATAGCTGCCGTAAATGAGACGCGCAATAAAATCGTATGTGTATCTCAGTTTCTTTCATCTCAGTTACTTTTATCTTAGTTTAACCCTTGCAAACCATATCTTAACGCGAGGGCACTCAACGATTTATTTTTTCTTATATACATCAAAATGTTTATTCTGAAGTTCCAAGCAAGAAAGACAGAAAAGCTATTGCAAGAAAATTTACAATCTCCTACCAGAATAAAGATTTCAGGAAATCAACTGTTTTTGAGTTTATTCTTTCACAGATTCGTTTACAGAGACTAAATTAAGTTATAGGTGAATTGGTTTATGTACTTACAAACATAATCCTAGAGAAAATTAATCACTTCGAAAAAAATCTTTGTTCTGTTCTGAAAAAGTTGCAAGCAAGGAAGAGCTGGTAAAAGAATAAACATTTACCCGAATAAATCGTTGAGTGCCCCTTTTAACGGGTTTAAATGTATTCGCCACTTTTGATAATTACTATAGTTGTATAAATATATATTTCTAATAAATTGTATAATGTATTCACTATGTTATTTAGGAAAATGATTTAAAAAAATCATATTACAATTATGACACATGCAAAACAACTAACTCATTTATAATTTGTTATCTAGATTACCGCCCGGCAAATTGTGAGATGTAATTATCTGAGTTGCCAAGATGTTGCCAGCTCATTTGTCGTCAACCATACCTATCAGGTATTGAGATGCAGCTATATATGTTCGCATTCAAAAATAGACGTTATAAATCTTATTCATGAAAGATGCAAAAAAAAAAAAGCTTTAAAACCAGGTTTACATTGGAGGGCATCCTGTCATCTGACCTGTAAACGAATTTGCAATTCAAGCCTTATTAAAAGATTATTTATAAACAAATGAACGGAAACTTAGGGGAATCCCTTGATAATGGTAAGGGCGTGGGCTTGCGGACTTTTTGTGACGATCGCGGCGAAATTCGAAGCCAATTGAGCGATAATGGTCTTAACATATTTATGTATACAACTCATTTTGGTTCCTTATCATTAAGCTTTGTGAAACACTTTGTTGATAAACCTTTAATATTTCTAAAGGAAATCGCTTCTGAATGTGTTGCATTTCGGTCAATTGGGCTATGGATGGATACAATCCATTTTTATGTTAATATTTCCCTACAATTTCTCTTATAGGCAACCGAAAGCGCCAACGTGATACACCGTTTGTACGTGGACACACTCAACTACCTCAATTTACTCCGCTCTATACGCCTCCGTGAAATCCTGTTGGCGAACCACGAGGAAAGGCTAAAAGCCACAACGTTCCAGAAAGAATTGCAGGCACTTGAAGCAGATGTACTTTCTCCACTTCTCTGTGGCATCAAGAAGTATGCAGTGTCCTTAAATGGAGTTGAGTTGACTGAAAGCTTGCCACAATCAGTAAATATTATAAATCGGGATTTGACAAAGGAGACTCCGAGTGACTCTAATCAAAGTAAGATATTGCTGATGGATTGCTTACTTGTGATTTTCGCTGAATTTAGAGTAACATTGTAGCTAAAGTTAAACAATATGCTTTATATGCCATATGCAATATGCTTTCTAAGTTATTTGTTTCTTAATTAAGACAAAGTATTGTAATTGCGTTCACAATCGTGATAGAAGCTAGAATTAATTATATCATATTTATGCAATATTTATTATATAATATTATTGAAACAATGGATTTAATTCCATGACTTTTATCATAACCATAAACTTAATCAAAATCTTATTTACTCAACGATTGGTATTTTTAATTTAACTCTATCATTTACAATTATTATATGTATATTGCTCTTGACATATATACATAGCTGGATAAGTAGAACTTTGTCAGAAATAAATGTATCTTGGTGGTCGAAATTAGACACCAAGATACTACAATTGTGTGTGAGAAAGAGTTGAAGGTTTATGATTCCGTTGAACACATACATATTATACACCACATAATATCGCATGGCTGGTGCGTTTTACATGTATATAGTGAAGGACAGGGGTGATATAACTAATAACACACTGACATCACTGTCTGCAGTGTGTTATTTTCATGTAACGGCCACTGGCCACTGTTAGACCTATAAATGATAGCTATTTCGAAAACAAAAGAGCCCTGCGATATGTAAGATAACTAATACTTTCTCACCGATATGAAAAATAACTCTCGGCTTCGCCTCGAGATATTGTTCATATCGACTCGAAAATGTTAGTTATCCTATATACAATTCTTGTTTAAAGCCATATTTCCACATCGATAATTCTATTCAAAACTATTAATGCCTCATTGTATTAACAGACGAGCGAGAATTGTGGTCCATTCTTTAATATAATCGACTCTTGCATAAATAGAACAACAAAAAAATAATAATTTGGTTGATTGTGCATTATTGTTTTTAATGTGAGTAGTGGTTCAGTAGTGACACCTTATCCCTCATTAATGTTCAAAAGAAGGGCACCGAACGACGAATTATAAATGAATCATTTAAATGTACGTTAAAAGAATACTTAGAGTCTACAAATATCTAATAAATAATAGTTTTAAAAAGTGTTGTGTTGGTCCTTGCCAGCTGAGCTTTTTCTCCCCGTCTAACCATCTTGGAACATAAAAGGAACACATTTACGAATATCAAAATGTTGAGGATAAACAAGAAGATAAACAAATATCATATATGTACAACAAATTACATGCAATCAATCTCTAATTATATAAAAATAAAATGTTGACCTCATTCCTTGTCGATTTCCAAATTTATATCCTCAATAGAGAGTTTGGGCAATTCTCTAAAAACTACCTGTTAGTTTTATATGTTTATCTAAAGATTATATTCCAATAGAAATCCGACCAAGTATCGTGCTTTATCCCTCGGATGAAGGACCTTTTCGCGACTTTGGTTTCTATCAGACAATCCAAAGACAAAACTAAAAAACATTGTAGGTAGCGGGCTAATCCCGGGATAATCTCGGGTACCAGCGTCCCGCTTGGTATGCGCATAGCCTCACCGGAAATCTTCCTTGTCCAAAATTGGGGGCTGGCTGGGACGGGAACTCGAGACCGATACTTGGTCGGATTTCTATTAGAATATAATCTTTAGATAAACATATAAAA
>LQRL01107554.1:10440-24006 GCA_001703475.1 Hydroides elegans | reverse complement strand
CCCCCAACCCCCCCCCCCCCCCCTATTCAATTCGCTCATATATATCATATATAGCACTGACTCACTTTGAGTAATCTTTTGAGGGTCTTCTTTATTCTTTAAGCTAAGATAGCTCTGGATTAATGGAGGACTCCAGTGGAGCGGGTTTATAAAAGGACGTCAAGTGACAAGACACGTCTCAGTCCATTCTTGAAGGTGGCTCCGAAAAGCGCTCAACATTCCACATACATCGCAGTATTTTTTTGTATATGAGAGCAAAAGTCATAACTGTTTGACTGGATCTTTGGAATTTCAACTGCTTTGGGAATATCAAATGGTTAAAGAGCGCTGCCACAGTTTCAGAGTGGACTGAACATATTAATAAGATATTGATGAATTTTTACATAAATTGCACGACAAAAAGAAAGATAAAAAATCAAATAACTTTAAAGTATATGATTAAATCTTAATCGCAAACGAACACGTGAAAATCAAATACGGATCTTATCATCGGATACATATTTCACTGCATCGATTTCAAATTCAGAAACAAAAACTCAACAGTTAATTAGAAAACTGAAACATCACAACCAGCTACATGCGATAAAATATTCAACACATATGATTCGACCTGGACATTTCAATTCGACATCTCTATCATCACCACCGTTTTATTCACCAGCCTTTCCTCTCAATTTACAGCGCCCACCTGCTCGCCTCAGCAGCAGACCCGCGTCAGACTGGACCACTCTGGCTACTGTTCAACCACGTATCAACCACGTGTCACCCAATCAACCACAACAATGCCCGTGTTAACACGCGAATGCCTGGCTCTCAAACTGCGCCAAAACTGGCTCGCCAAACATCCCACGGATGCGCCTGCGAATCCCGCGCAACCCCTGGATGATTCGCTGACGAGTCTCAGTTGGCTGCAGAATTTAAATATCATGAAGATAGCGAGTCCCACACCGCCCGCGAGTCCCGGGCCCCTGGATTCGCTGAGTCAGATGCCGAGTGCGCCACTGTATACGCCGCAAACACAGGTTTGTATATTAGAGCGATATATTCACAGTCCTATTTGCCGAAATATGGATCTTGTTTTTAATAGAAATTGTTAACTCAAAAATGTTAATTTATAGTACAAATAGGGAAATGACAATGGTATTTGGATTGGTAATATCTTCCCGCGATTAACAAATACCATAATTGAATTAGATAAAACAAAAACAAACTATTTCAGATAATTTTCAAAATTAAATAATTCCCTTTTTTATACAAGGCGGCTAAATTGCATCAATGGTTCTCATTTATATGTTCCATTTTTTTTCACCAGGTTAACCCAAATGCCATCTTAAACATGGGCAGCACCGTGCGCGTCAAACAAGAACCAGCCGTCACACCACCAGCCACCCTCCGCCTCCCTTTGGCCGACCTCCCCTCACCCCTCTCAGCCGCCCACCCCCACGCCATCCACGACAAAATCGACTACAAGACCAACCCATATGTCAAGCCGCCGTATTCCTACGCGACGCTCATTTGTATGGCCATGAAGGAAACAAGGAAGAATAAGATCACGCTGGCCGGCATCTATAACTGGATCACTGATAACTTCATGTATTATCGCCATGCCGATCCAAGCTGGCAGGTAAGCAAATGAAATCATTTTATGATATGCGATATAAAACACTATCGTTTTATAGTATAGATACAGAGTTAACTCCATCACCACAGTTTCAAAATATAATGATAAAGGGATATAGCGATAGAAAGTAAAACATACATGTACATCAAAATGCAAATATGTGACAAGGCACAAAAACCGGGGTATCCAGACACCAATACTTAATACTCAATGACATTACACATATTTCAATGCAAATAGAACATTCAATAAAAACGATAAGGCCCCAGATGAGATTATGGCTATCGACTTAAGGAGCTGCGCAATCAGTCGGCGTATGAAATGCCGCTTATGACAACTTATCGCTCTTCACGTGTAGTTTTAAGCGCGTCAAGTGCGGCGCGATACGGCAATATATGGGGTATCTACAACGTGAAATATATGTGAAAACTATCCATATACAACGCCATTTTTTGTTGCTGAAAATCTGTAGACCAATATAATGTCAAAATAAACTTGATTTCAAATAAGTAACCAATCAAGAATTTTATCTTAACGTAGTAATAAAATGAAATAGAAATGAATGTTTATTCAATAAATTGCTGCTTTTTTTTTTAACTTAAAGGTATTATTGCCAATCTCCATACGTTGTCAAATCCCAAATACTTACATTGCGCAACTATGTTCGCGCGGGCGTGCATAATCAGGCATCGTCGTGACATGGTTGACGCTATAATTTATTGTCCGTTATTAGTCCGTGATTAGTGCCTAATCCCGCTAATAAACGGGCAGTTGATTAATTAAATGTGAGAATCTGTGTAATATCACACTTACATATTTTCGTAAATGATAACAATCTTGCACCAAGAAGATATTTGATAATATCGGAAATTAGGTAAATGAAAGCTAACATTTGTGCATTACTTTAATATAAATTCTTGCAGTCGTAGGACTGAATTCGATCCGGCAAATACGAAATACCAACACATGGGTTCCTTCCATTGACGTATCAAACCTCTATTTTAGGAATGTTTTTATCTGTCATTGGATCCCGGCAATTAAAACACCGGCCATATTGAATTTCACGCACGCATATCCGGAGCGTGTGAGTTAGCTGGCCGCTTTTTGGGTTTGAAATACCAAGGATTCGGTTTCGACTGAAAATCGCAAAACTATACATGTAAGGTCACACGAAATCGAAAAAAGGGTCCTCAACAAAAGTCATGTGCATACTTTAAGTCAAATCACATGCTATTTGTGGGAGAAGCATTTTTTGAAATTGATATCAATTTATAATTTATAAATTGCAAAATAGTTTCTCAAAATCCTTAGTACAATTTTTATATAATAATTGTATATTAAAGTGGGTTGTGGGTTCATAATAATATAATTAATCTATATGAACTATAAGACACAATACCTCAACCAGGTCACGATTCAGCAATCGCGAAACCCACACAAAATTGATTAATAGTTCGAGCCGTTTTATTCATGTCAAATCCAGTGTGAACCATATAATATTGGGATCCATATATTTGCACATATTGCGGTTATGGGGTCACGTAAGGAACTTTAGCCTGCAGAATGAGTTGTGTCCCCGGGGTCTAGAATCCAGATCAATTACTGTTCAATAAGTAATTTTGAAACTTTTATAACACTTTATATGAAATTGTAAGGCCTTAATAAAACATTTTCGTAATTATTATATTGTCCCTAATTTCTGTAAGAAGCATAGTACATACTGTTTATCTTAAACGATATATTATATAAGAAGACACATTGTAAATCACATTCCTTAGTTCGCCTCATACTGTGACAAGAATCATTGGCCGGCGAACGAATTTTCAAAACACAAACTATTTAGCAAAAACCCTCTAGAAAATAAATAATAATCTGGGCTATGCCCGTTTATATTCAAAAGTCCATAGCACAATACGAAGACAAGAGTCAATGCCCTCCCTTCGATTCCACTAAGATCCTGAAATGAATAAATTACTCAATTGAGCACCACCGAGATTATTGCATGGAAGGAACCGCATAAACAGTTTAACACAAGGCCACGGCCCAGAATCGATACAATGTGGGGAGAAGAAGTCGATATCATTTTGGTATCGTCGTGTACTTGGTCGGATTTCCACCGCGACCTCTGTTAATTATTGATAAAAGTTAGAGCAGTTTTCATGATCTAAGTTAATATTTCAGAAATTTTGAGGCTAGTCCGTATTCTGATTTTATCATAAAAACAGCC
The DNA here is from genome assembly GCA_001703475.1 of Hydroides elegans. NCBI lineage: Eukaryota > Metazoa > Annelida > Polychaeta > Sabellida > Serpulidae > Hydroides > Hydroides elegans. The sequence continues at coordinate 20,158 of LQRL01107554.1, read as the reverse complement.
ATGTCTAAATGTTAAAATGGCAATTGAATTTATCACAGTTAAAGCAGTGGTCATATTTTTAGTCAATACTTTGTAAATTTTGAAAGCATCCCTTAATATTTTGTTTTCAATGTAAGCAAAATACATCTAAATGTTAAAAATGGTCGCATATTTTAGTTGACACATTCCACTCCACAGCTTTTAATTGCACTCTCCTCTAGTTTGAACTTAGTGGAAACCTAATACCATCACATACCTAATCGCTGCAGGAGGGATTTATCGACTCATTTGCATGAAATATCGATAGTAGTTAGGCAATAGTACAAACATACCGCAAACAAACACACTGGCTGAAATTAAAAAAAAAAACATGATATTGAACTTACTTATGTTATGTTATTGGCAATTAAATTAGTTGTCGTTTTATTATGACGTGACGTATAATCTATAATATCATATTAGTCCAGCGAGAAAAAAATGTTCGATCCTGTTAACATTTATTCTGATAAATGTCATGGCTAATTAATAATTATAAGCGAATAAAAAAGATTCACGTGTTTCAAATAAACGTGTGACTTTGACTTGAGAACCTAATTAATTATTACTACTGAACCGATTTTAAACTTTAAAACGTGACCAAAATATGAATAAATAATCGTTTATCCGTAACTTGTACCTTTTCACAACCATGTACATAATTAATAATTCTATACACCCGTCTACATCCGCAATTAACCCCCTGCATTGACCCATTTTCTCTCTTTTTGTTATTTATTTATTTATTCATTTATTTATTTTCTCTATTTTATTATTACAGAATTCAATCCGCCACAACCTGTCCCTCAACAAGTGCTTCCAGAAAGTGGCGCGCCGCAAGGACGAACCCGGAAAGGGCGGTTTCTGGCGCATCAACCCCGAGTACGAAGACATGTTCATTAACGGCATCTTCAAGAAAAGGCGCGCCGCCGGAAGTCCCCTTACGACACTAGCGCCACCGCCGCTCGCTAAGCGCATGCGTCTAGATATAATCGGGAATGCCGATCTTAATGTGGATGTCGATGATTCGGATTCGAGCTCACTTCCGGCCTCGCCTATTGCGGCTGATACGAGTCCCATGTTGACGAGTGTGAGTCCGTCGTTCTCGGCGCTCACGAGGCATAAACTGCCCTTGACCCCGCAGTCAAGTGTCGAGGTCAAACAGGAGCCACGTGACCCAGATTTTCCCGCGTCCCCGAGTGGGAACCATCATCACCACGTGCACGGGGTGGGTATGGGCCACCACGTGGATGGCGATGAGAATAGCCTCGATTTCAATTGGAACTCGATCCTATTGCAGGACATTGAAGTGGGCGGGCTTAAGGTAAAAACCGAAGATATAATTGACTGTGCGGCCACACAGGAAGATCCCTCCGCACAACCCATCACCGCCTTCTCACCGCCCCCATCAGACTCCAACTCAGACACCTCCATAGACGATCTCCTTGGCAACGGTGATCTCGTTGCTAACGAGTTCGAAAACCCCGTAGACTTTGAATCGGGTCAGCCGCTCGATCTCTCCATCAACGGCATGAGCATGCGCCCGCCCGAGTGGTGGAGCGAGAGTTTAACGGAAACCACCAAGGGACTATTCGCCTCATTAAACAGTGGTGTTTTCGGCGGTGTCGTCAACGATTCCGCGTCAACGACGATAAGCGGGTTGAATACCCCAGTTATCGCTCAGTCACCGTTGTGCGAAGACAATGAAGACTCGTTATCGGTCGAGGCGCACCCGTGGGCCGAAGATAAGACCGATCTTGATCGCGCCATCTCGTCTTTTGATACTGACATTACCGATCTGTTCGATTTGGAGAATATCCCTAGTCCCGCCCTCGGCGTACAGTCATAGCTCCGTATTCAATAATATAGGGTGTTTTCCAATAATCATATATAAAACTGTGTGTTAGTATCGTGACTTTGTGCGCTTCTGTAATTGAGACACGTTTACTATATTTATTTAAACTGTGGTTGTTGGGGCGTGTGTATTGTGTGTCCACATTTTGTGCTATATGAAACCAGTACTATTTTTTGTTCGTGTACTGATACAAATGAGTAAAATGTCGGTTACCAAGTGCTGTGCTTGTAGTGTGCTTCGTTAGTATGTTCATAGTTTTTAATTTCAATTTAGGACCTTGATGTGCCTTTATAAATGTATTTGGGTTGAGGATTTAGAATTTATTTCGACTTCAAAAAAATAAGGAAATCGATTTTTTTTGCGAAACGTATAATAACTAAATTATGCAACGTTTTTGTTTCTAAATCTAGTATTTACAGCCGCTTGCAGCATCTTATATGTATTTAAACATATCATTCCAAGTATTTATGAGATTGTTTGTAAACTATATTTTTGATACTATATCATAGATGCTTATTTTTCAGTGTATTCCGTCCATTTGTTGAATTATCAGTGTAATAATACTCACGCTGTGCACTCTGCAGCTCTTTATTGTGTCTAATAAACATGTAGATTTTATTTGTACCCGGAAGTAGACTTTGCTACACTCGTTAGATCTTCTATAGTGAATTTAGTCCTGATTTATCTGGACCTGACATCAGTTCCACATACCATGATTTAAACCTAAATAGAAAATCATCTAATCATCTTCTGTGATTTAACAATATTTAATAATTGGATTTTCATGGAATCTACGGCATGTGCAAGTACTTCTATCTAGGGCAATTCTTATCATTTCTTTAGTTACTTATTTTTGCACTTAGATATTACAGTTTGTTGATTGTTGACTAGGTTATTGTTGATTTTTGTTGTTTTCATATTTATAGGTAGTGTACAATTGTAATTACTGTATAAAAACAAAATATTTGCACTTTGTTAGAATGCTTGAAAATATTTGTAACATTATCCCGGTTTTTCTTTGGATGCAGTTGCAACTTCAATCGCTAGAAAATGATAATGCATTGGAAAATTGGGCGGGGTTTTTATCAATCAGCAAATATTTTCTATACACGTGGAGTCCATAGACTCTCGTAGATCCTTGACCTCTAGATTCTAAAGCGATAGATTGCTAACTTGCGCAACAGAATGAATCTGGGAAATGTTATGCTCAGACCAAACAACCTGTGATAGCTGTTTGTATTGTATTGGTGTGTGCTGTGGGCAATTTTTTGCCTCGTTTTCGCTTCTTATTTATATTCTGTGTATGTGAACTAGCGTTACATCCACTGTACATTATGCTTCAATTTTTCGTTTTTCTATTTATTGTCATTAATGTTGGAGTTTTGATTTTTTTATTTGCTAGTTGTGTTAAGAATGAAGCACACTTGTGCGGAATTCTATAATCATCGGCTAACCTGCTGGGAAATTTTGTATTATGTAAAAAAAAAACTGTTTGTGTACATTTGTTTCTAAAAGTGTGTTCATAATATATTTCCAAATAAGAAATAAAAAAGCCGTCCATTTAGAAACTGATTTTAAAAGCTTGATCGAGTTTTTTTTCAGCGTGGTTTGTTTTGTATACTCAAGAAAATGAAATAATGAATGAGTTATAAGCAAATATATCAACAACATGAAGATCAATCATTTATATTTAATATAATATATTTGATGTAAATTATTCGAAAATATCAACTGACATATATTTCGTGTTAAATTTATGATATCACTTGAGTATCTTTTCATAACAGTTCTAAGCGCGCTCAGAAATTTAATTAACTTAATGATAATTTATAATTTTCAAAAATTTATATATTCAAAATGGTCGGCTTACAATAATTATCTGGACATGGGTTGGCTGCAAATATGCGAAAAGGGGTCGCTCTGTCAGGGATTGGTGTTCTTGTTATCCTGCATTCATTTAAAAAGAATTTTCAAGTGATTTTTGAAATTCCTGTTAAAGTATTCACAAACACCTTAAGGTATTTCCTGTTATATTATATAATTATTATTATGTTACTATTTTAGACTTAGCAAATCAGTATTTATATCATCTCTAGCAAATCTGTCAAAATTATGAATTTGAAAAAAAAACTGCAAATATTTAACTGCTGGTAATATTGAGTTTTCACGTGTCAATGCCATATGGCAATTAATACTGCTCTTTTTAAAATCATGAATAGTCAATATTTGTCTATATGGCATGCGTGTATACAAAAAGTGAAATGTCATTTTGAGTAAGAAAAAAATGTATAAGATCAGTCATAGCCGGAGTAGACAAGATTTCGATCTGTTGAAAATGGCGAATGAAAAAAGAATAATAAAAAAGAATGAAAACAAAATGACTTTCTTTCATTTATTGACATAGAATTCTAGTTATATATATCACCATTCGCACATACTCATATACATATCATACATGCAATACATTATGGAAATGTTAAATGATCTTATCTATTAATACTATTCAAATATTCAAAAGAAATTATAAATATTTCAAAATGCATGGCAAGTGGAATAAATAATTATTATCATGATTGAATAGATATTCGCTCTACAGTATAAAATAAAATTTGCTCCATGACTAAAGCCCCGTTTAAATATCTGATTAAAAATGCATTTTATATATCAAAACAGCAGTTCTATTCTAAAGCATAACTGATATATAATTTAGAACTCTGTTAGATTAGAAACCCGCTACTCTCCTCATTATAAAAATACTCACCTATTTCAAGGAGCGAACCAAAGAACTACAAATGATTAAAGCACCCATGAATTCACCAATGTTTCTTTCTTGATCCAGTTTTTACCAAAGTGGGTATGGATTCTGTTTGCTAAGGCTTTGTACCGCTAATGGATTCCGTTCTGGAGCCTCGAGGCGGGAAAAACGGGTGACGACATTACAGGGTTTAACACAAGTGTGTATGTTTAATACCCAGCGCATATTTGCTCTTCTATAAATGAGTTCAGGGCCTGATCGGAATGATTTACCAAAGGGAACATTAACATTTTAGATCAATTTTGTTATATTTGCACAATCAATCATCCCGGAATTTTTTTCACAATTTACATTTCGATACTTATCATATCTTATGACATGAATCCAACAGATCGAGGCTTTAGTTAAAACAAAACATGCAAGAGTGTATTCTTAGAATTATATAGGATTCGACATGAAAGATAGGCAAAGGTTTGACAGTTTAATAAGAATATAATTTAGCTTTTGATTTGCATTTGTGTACGACTGCAAAATATCAAAAAAAAATCAATCAATATTTTCGACAAAAAAATACGAAATAAACACCAATAAATATATATAGCAAAACGAACACGAATAACCCCTGTTAATGTCGATCCGCTTCGTTCCTGCTCTAATTAGGACACGGCGGCGGGTCGATTAATCCCCATAATGTGTCAGCCAGCAGTGGTTCATGTTTACCTATGTTATGCCAGTTGTCTTTGGTGATCCTGACTCGAATAAAAAATCGAGCGAGATAAACAAAGAAGAGGACCGCGATAGAGAAATGATTATCAATATAATATTAAGCGGCTGACTGAGACGATCGACACACGATAGGAATCATTCGAGGACACTCTTTTTTTTTTAATGGGGCTCTCTTAGCGGTGCAATTACTAGTTTTCTGAGGTTGAAGTGGATCCGTATTTATCTTTTCTTTTATGTTTTTTTTTTTATTTTCATTTATACTTATATAGTGGTGGTATGCGATCTGATTCACAATATGTTTAATGAGAACAAGCTTAAGTGAATTCTTAAGTCATGATCAAATTGACTTTGGCTTATTTGCCCGTTATTCAATTACAGAAATTATATCTAGAAATATGCAAATACGAATATTCGTATATATCACGCTTACTTCTTGAAAATTAAACGCTGCAAAAGGTCATTCACCAACATGCAGTTACAACCTCTTTTCCGAGGTTTTCCATGCTTGTCTCAACTCTTTGCCCAGCCACAACTATCTCGATTCTTGTTCTAATTTATTATTTTGTTAAGAATTACGAAATTGAGAAGCATCGAAAAAAACTTTTGTATGTACGGGAGATTTAAGATGGGACTCACCGCTGTGGACGTCCCATGAACAAAACACTGGCAAAACATTAATGTTCAATCTTCAAAAATCCAACTCGACATGGAACGTCACTCCAATCCTATGTTGCCTAAGGGCCTGGCCACATCGGAAGCTTTTCCTAGTTTGTCTTTCCTAACAAACCGTGTTTTACCAATCTTTCGTTATAGGAACTCAAAAAACGTCTAGATTGTCAAAACGTTATGAGTTGTTAACTGTTTTCCATAAAGAAATGTGAGTTGTTCACTGTTTTCCATAAAGAACATATGAAAAACATGATTTGTTTAAATAAAAAAAAACTCGAAAAATCTTCCTGTGTGGCCAGATCCTAAATTTTCATCGTGAAAACATCGCGAAATTTTGAAATGCGTTCAAGAATTTTGATATGGAAACAAATTAAACAAAAGGCAGTCTCTTATCAAGGAGTTTCTTAATAATTTATTTTTCGGTATAATGTTTATTTGATGCGTAATCGACCAAAGCCCATGTGTTAACCTTCAGGTTATCTTTAACAAAATGAAATATTAAATGACAACCATTATTCTGAAACAATAGTTAATTAATTTCTAATGTGTATATTTCAACTGAACATTAATATTCGATTAGGGCTTCCCTACAATACGGAAAGGCTAGTGGCGATGATAATCACCTTGCTGTCGGAAGTGGGCATTAAAAATGGATGGAACCTTTTGATTGCATGTTTCAGATTGGCAAGATATGGTATAGCGTCACATTACCATATGTGCAATGTATAGCCCCTTTATAGCGTTATTTCTCTATAAATGTTTCCGGTGGTGCTCATTTTACGTTGAATGCATTTAAACAACAGAATATCTACATAAGTCTTACTTTAAATAACGTCAAGAATGTCGATGTTATTGGTTCATGGATCCTGATGAAACGTTGAAACATCATTTTGTGACGATATTATCAAGCAGCCTCCCATCCCATTGAATTCCCTAAAACCCCTATGGCATGCAAGGATAGCCGGTTACTCCTATTTTCTATCAATCCATGCTCAAAGGGTGAAGGTTTCTGTCCGAAGACACATTACAACATGCATTGATTATTTTTCACCGGTTCCGTTCATGCATTCACGAGTCAATTTATGGTCAACGCAAAACTCATTTATTGGAAGGTCGTTTGAGATTATCCGGCTTTGAATATGGGATAAGGATCCATGATATAATCATGCACGCACATACAAACCCATGTCTTTACGCTGAATGTTGCATGCAATATGTATTTATCATGAATTGCAAAGAAACATGATTAATTTTGTCATTTCTTTAGAATGTATGAGTCCACAGTAAATGAATACGTTTGCCCTTGACGTAAAAAAATACATTCAAAGACGTGATTTTATTACTGAAGAGGATACGAGCCTATTCATTATGGGCGATTGGTTGTAAGCGTATTGAAATTATATGAAAAGGACCGGTATACCATCTAAAGAAAGACATAAGCATATGTAATAAATTATATTCTAGATTGAATTTTATGCATAGAATTTAAGAGGTTTCTGTCCTGTGGTTTTCGTCAATGTATTCAAAACCCACGCACAAACATCCAGACTGCTATTCATTGATAAAAAATAAATGCATTAAACGACATGGAATCCGGATTTTGCCATAGAACTCATGACCATTACATGCACCACCCTAAAACGCGACCAGTTAATGAACCACTTTTTATTCCTCATAGAAATAGCACAACAATTGTATGTGTTTACACCAAAACATAAATTATGGTCATGTTTTATCAAGAATGGTCATAATCTATATTTTGTTGTGTAAAAAATATACTGGTTGTGCTATTTCTGTGAAAAATAAAAAATGGTTCAAAAACTGGTCGCGTTTTAGGGTGGTGCATTTAATGGTCAAGAGGTCTATTTATAATTCTTAACAAATAAATTCACGTATATATGTACTAATTTACGGCTCAACAGGCTGACTTTAGAATATGAATGTACATGTAAGTAAATTAGCAACAACCCGAACAAAACCTTTTATACATCAAACCAAAGAATTGATGCAAATAGCTAGGTTTTGAATGTCGATCCGTCCTTCCTTAGGATTCCCCGTCGCCAGTACTCTATATGGGTCATGACTAATGATCACAGGGATTTAAAGACTTGGTCTCAATTTCAAATGAAAGACATTTTACATCTTTTGTCGGAATTCATAAAAGTTGATTTCGTCCAACTGGCAAAAGAAACGTGCATTTATTTTCTTCTTCTTTTAAAAAAAAATATTAAAACTGAAAGACGATGTTAAAATTTGGTTTTGAGATCTCAAATGGTCTCAGAATTCGTATCAGTCAGTGTTTTATGAGACCACTACAAACAACACATCATTTCTATATTTAAACTGTTGAAATGGAAATTATTTTTTAAGCTTAAACAAAATACATTAATCGAGAGCTTTGAAACATCGTAATACTAATTAATAACTAAAAATAAACAGCATCATATCTTTCATGACATTGGACAAAATGTATTGTGCAAGTATTTTTTGTAGAAGATGTCTGTAAGTAAAACATTTGATGTCATACATTTACATATTTGCAAGAGAATTCAATTTTACAAAGGCAAACTTGAGAACATTTTGACAGGAGTACCCAACGGACCATTTTTTAAAAGGTGTCTAATTTTACTTCATTTGGCATGAAATGAACTCTCAACTTATTTAAACCTGGTAATTATTGATAGTTATGGAATGATTTTATTCTCAATTCGCCAGCCAGGAACAATGAAAATATTGTGCCAGCAACTTTTCATCAGAACTGCCAGCAGAATAAATCATTCACAGACAGAAACTTTACTTTTCGGTTTAGAATAAAAAAGGTATTTTTGTGCTTTGTTTTATGAATCTCCTATGAATAAGTGCATCTAAGTTATATTTCTATGCCTTTATGTCATTTTTATTGGCAACTGAAGATTGTTTATGATATTAGAAACATATTTTATACTGGTTTTATTCTTATAAAATGCCAGCATAATACAAAAAAAGTGAAATGTAATGTTTTAGCTATTCTGTTCTGTGAAAATGCCAGCAAGATAGAAATTTGAAAAGAATAGATATTTCACCGAATAAATCGCTGGGTACTCCTGTTTTGAGGACACTTGTCACGTCGAAGCAGTGGATAATCTATCATCGACATGTCCAAATATAACCAAATGTACGATATAGTTCCATTACAAATGCATGACCCTTTTAGGGCTTATCGCAATATACATGTATCTGAATCGCGCGTGGACATGTTTAAACAGAATGACTAGATCCATAGTCGAATTTATGGCCCTGCGCCGCGCATTCATCCGAAATCATAAATCCAGATTTTCACGGGTCGTCTCAGTTAATCCTGAATACATTCCATTAAGTAATTATGTAACCCAATAAACAAAATGTGTCTCATCCACTTTTGTATATTGCGAGTATATATAAAACGAGGTTTGGACCACTACGGATACATAGTAGACCATGACTTTCAAAAGTGGTAATCAAACTTTTGCAAAATGTTGTGACCAAAGATGAAATGACTATTTACTTGTTCAATTACCATCGAGAAGCGAAACCAACAGATTGGGCTCACTTTCCTAATGTGCATATTTTTAAATATATTGTTTCAAAATACAGAAAATTTTCATTTTTTCTTCCATATAAAATCAAAATATGGATAGGACATCATACACATTTTGGTTTTGCAGAATTACCTCTTGAAT
>LQRL01107521.1:2035-14567 GCA_001703475.1 Hydroides elegans | reverse complement strand
TTCAAAGTGTTCCAGAATCGACAATTTTCAACCGATCCAGATAAAACCTTAACGAGGCACGACTTCAGACCATAGTTTATACGAGAATAAAATTTGAAAGTTATACTAGCTCAACTCCTTCATCCCAAACTCGCGTGGACAAAGTGCTTGGCATCTGACAAAAAGTTTAAAATCGACAATTTTTAAAGTGCTCCAGAATCGACAATTTTCAATCGATTGAGATGACACTTTAACGAGGCACGACTTCCAACCTTGGTTTATGCGTGTATAAAATTTGAAAGCTCTAGCTCAACTCCTTCATCCCGAACTCGCGTGGACAAAGTGCTTGGCATCTGACAAAAAGTTAAAAATCGACAATTTTTAAAGTGCTCTAGAATCAACAATTTTCAATTGATTGAGATGACATTTTGACGAGGCACGAATTCAAACCTTGGTTTATGCGTGTATAAAATTTGAAAGCTCTAGCTCAACTCCTTCATCCCAAACTCGCGTAGACAAAGTACTTGGCATCTGACAAAAAGTTTAAAATCGACAATTTTTAAAGTGCTCTAGAATCAATAATTTTCAACCGATCGAGATGACATTTTAACGAGGCACGACTTCAGACCTTGGTTTATGCGTGTAAAAAATTGGAAAGCTCTAGCTTAACTCCTTCATCCCAAACTCGCGTAGACAAAGTACTCTATATCAAGCGGGACAGACAGACAGACGGACGGACAGACGGACGGACAGACGGACAAGCTCAACCCTATATCCCCTCGTTTTCACGGGGGATAAATACATTCCTTACTATCAAATCTTGGGTTTCCATATCATACCTTTGTAGATACGACCGAGTCCACGGGAATCCATCTGATTGGAGCAATTGAACACAACCACATATTTGCCAAGGTAGCGACCTTGGTGGTCTCAGTCTTTCCGGTTCCTGCGGGTCCGGCGGGCGCGCCACCCATAGACATGCCAATAGCCTGGGACAGGGTGATGTAACACCTATGGATGGAAAAATAAAGATTTATGTACGAGTTACTGACGGTTTGTTATGATACAGTGAGCTATTAAAGTTCATGTAATGCTGTCAGATATACATATTTTCAGTTACATGTAGACCTGTATACAGGATACATTAAGCAAGGGTTAAATTGATCAAAATTCATATATTTCAAAATTCTGAACAACTACATGTATGTTCAAGTTACTGTTAGAGGTGTGACACAATTCGAATTCAACATCTATCGATTTTAAAGATGATCATGTTGGCAGTAACGAACCAGAATAAGGACACTATTTTGAGCTACAGAGTAATCATGTATTTAAAACATAATAGATTAAAACATTAACACGCACCTGTCAGTAAGCGGCGTGATGACCAATCGCTCCGTACATCCTAGTAATTCGTTCTGATATTCGAAGTCCACATCGATAATGGAGATCTGGCACTTGTCCATGTCGTCAATGAAGTAGAAGCGAGTCTGCTTCTGCCACTCGAAATCGTTGGGCGTCTTGATGCGCATCTTGCACTGTTGGGAGGGAGGGGTATAGTGATAGGTGGGTTTAAATGGGATAATGCTATGCAAACAACTATCAAAACTGATAAAGTACCAATGCTTTATTTCATTCAAAAATTTTGTTCTAGTTCATAAATCATAAGCAATGAACGACATTGTTAAAGGCACATTCACGCTTATATCCTTCGTTTATTCGTGGTAGCAAAGTCGGTTGCTTGACATAAATCAGACTTCGTTGTTTTCTGTGCTTATATTGAAGGTATTAATGCATTAATACGATAATACGATTAATACGATACGATGACGATAATATTAAGATTATTTCTCAAACATAAATCAAGAGAACAACATTTACGTACCATATCGTCGAAGATATCACGCTGATGCACGTGAATCGTAATCAGCGTCTCGAAATTTGTCCTCTCGACCTTTGTGAGATCTCGCGTTGTTTGTTCAATGAGCGTGTTCAGCAGTTCTAAGAAGGCCTGGTTAGTACCCTGCCTGATCTTCTTGTCGTACCGGGCGTTCTTCAGTGCTTCAGTAGAGTCGCGGGTCCAGATGAGTTGCAGACCGAGAAGGCCGACCTAATTGGATGACACAAGTTGTAGAAAAAATGATAAGGTGATAGGAATATAGGCTCAACTAAGAGGTAAAGAGATTAGAGAAGCTATTTAGAAATTGATAAGGCAAGAGAGAAACGTTCATAAATATTATTAACATGGTGGACGGAGAAAACCCCAATGGAGAAAAGCCCAATGGAGAAAAGCCAAATGGAGAAAGCCCAATCGGAGAATATCCCAATAGGAGAAAACCTGACTTCAATCTACAGTTATGCTCGTCTAACTTTCCCAAAAAAGATTAATCTAGTTTAAACTAGCTTAACAATATTTCACCTGAAAAGACAAAGTAAGGTTAAAAAAGATTAATCTAGTTTGAGAAAATTTGAGCTTTTGAGCATATCTGAGATTTGTCATATTTACACTTACCACGCATATGTGTTACGGTCAATTATGTGTTCCGGGTCAATTACGTGTTCCCGCCTATTTCGGTCAATTACATGTTCCCAACCCGGTCAATTATGTGTTCCGGATCAATTGTTTGTTCCCAACCCGGTCAATTACGTGTTCCCGGTCAATTGTGTGTTCCCAACCCGGTCAATTGTGTGTTCCCAAATCAATTACGTGTTCCCAATCCGTTCAATTACGTGTTCCCGATAGTTAAGTCTTTTTTTTCCTGTGAGAAAATTTATCTCAACAAATAAATTATTTCTTTATTCATCGCACATGACACATGTCATTAAACTTACAGGGCTCGAAACTTGATGTTTTTCACGGGGCCCAATCGGGCCCCCGCAATTAAAAACCTGGGGGCCCAAACCGAAATCCGTTGGCCCGAACATGTAGCAAATGCACAAGGTTTGAAAAAATTTGGGGGCCCTTCGGGCCTCCGACCTTTAAAACCGGGGGCCATTTCGAAATTTCGGGGGCTAATGCCCCCTGGGCCCCCGCGAGTTTCGAACCCTGAACTTATAAAGCCGCAAAATCATACTATTGTTAGTCCTCCGCGGCCGCGTTAGCGCGAAGCGGAGACTATAGTATTCAGTACTGTCCGTCCGTCACTAAAACAAATAATTGAGCTATCAATGAACCATGTCCGTCTGTCGACACGTAGGTGCACTACTTTGTACGGACGAGTGCTCGCTTATCCATCGATGGATTTTGTTTTCCTTTGGCACATGGAAAGAACATATATTGGAGCTGTGCTTAGGTTTATTATTTTTGAAAAATCTCAAAAATTAGAATTTTGGCGATTTTTTGAAAAATGGTGATTTTGGGGACTTTGCACATTAATCATATATCGTGATGTTTTTGAGGACTACGATTATGTAAGGAAAACGTTCTGAGAATACGTTGTGGGAAATACGTTGTGAGAAAGACGTTGTGAGAGGGAAGTTGTGAGAACGGCGTTGTGAGAACGACGTTTTGAGTAATACGTCGATAGATTGTTGTTGATCATCTAATTTGATTTCCATTTTTTTTTTCAATTTTCAACTGTTGTTGAAGTAGCGGAGGACTTAATCAGTTTCACTGATCTACTTGTTGTTGTTTTTTTTTTAATTTAAGTGCACAGTTTATTGAAGACTATAAAAAAATAACAATTCCGTTATATGATAGTAATAACTCAACTTTATGAACGTTACCGAGTGTCAGCTACACTCCAAATTACAAGAATTTACTCCCTCTCTAAATATGCCATATGTTGAAAATGGGAGCAGATTTTGGCTGAAAACGAATAGGTCCACCATATAAAGTAGAAGGTGGACATAGACGTTTTCAGCCGAAATATTTTATTTGTTGAGATAACAAGAAAAAAAACTTAACCATCGGGAACACGTAATTGATCGGGTTGGGAACACGTAATTGATTTGGAACATACAATTGACCGGGTTGGGAACACACAATTGACCGGGAACACACAATTGACCGGGTTGGGAACAAACAATTGATCAGGAACACATAATTGACCGGGTTGGGAACATGTAATTGACCGAAATAGGCGGGAACACGTAATTGACCCGGAACACATAATTGACCGCAACACATATGTCTACCCACGATGACAGTGGAACAATTGATTGGGATTAGTGTCACTGAGAAATGTTGGTTGTTATTAACGTGTTTGTCCTTTGTTTCTCAATCTGCATTTTACCTTTTATAACTCACGCTGATGGTCATTGTTTGTTTTCCTCTTACATATGCCATCAAGGACAAAATAATCAACCCATGTGTGTGCATAACATGGAAATTTTAGAATTGTTATTTTCTAAAAAGTTCTATCGTTGTTCAACTGGTTTATAAACATTCTGGCACTTTTGAGATTTTTTTTTTTGAAAAATAAGACGAGCACAACTGTATAGTTCGATAATATTCTACATATTTACGACCAAATCATAAACCCTTACACGCTTTTGCCATTAAGAAAGTGTTTTTTCTTCCGTTTTTATATTTAATATTGTATAACCCGGTCATAAATCTAACCGCATAAGACTACACATACCTGCGCGGGGAACTTGTCGAGGAACACCAACAATTCGAGTCGTTGATGGCAGCAGACGCAGTGCGGATAACGTTGTGCATGGACACATGCGCCATCCTCATCAGGGTCATCAGCCATACTTCCATGTTGCCGTCGGCCTTCACTTGCTTGTTCAACTGTATCGGGAAAAGATAATATCTTTATTAAATTATAATGTACAAATTATCTCAAAAGCATAATGCCTCATAAACGGGATGGATAAGATAAAGTGCATTTTAAACCTATGAAATACTTCTCTGATACTAATATTACATGTGTATGTTACTATTATTGCTTTTGTTGATGATGTTAATGTTTCGTGGTTATTAGTTTGCGTTTTTTTTCTAGCCACGCAATTAAATGGATAAGCACAATTATGATAATTCTACGTCGAATCTGAAGCGGTTGTTTCAACCTACTACATCTGAGAACTTTATTACATGACACGCTATATGTGCTTGAATTTAATAGTTCGATTATTTTAGTACTCACGTCGATCGTCTCGCCCTCTGACGAGTGCACGGACAGAATGACGTCGTATTTCTTTTCGTGGAACTTGACCGTCTTGATGTTGTCGAAGACGGAGAGCAAGTGAGCCTGGATGGTGTGAGGGTCACTGGCCTGGCCGAGGATCTCGAGCAGAGCGGGATCCGACACGAAGAAGAACCTGTAACGTGTTGATAGATTACATTGTGAGCTAGTGTGATTTTGCAGGATAAGATACGAAAGAAACTAACATAAGATAAATTTGTACGTCATGGTATGGGTCGTTGAGAATTCTATCAGCATAAAAAGAACGAATCTATGCCACTTTTTGGGAAATAAAGAAAATAGTGACCGACATATTATCACAGCCTATGCGCTAAATCAAGTCATACATATTCATCTAACTCAGTTTAACACTTATCTCCTGATTTCTTAGGTGAGGGCATGACCTAGCATTTTCTTATAATCAATTTAGTCAATATAGTGCTGTGATCCTATATATTCATACCTGGGGAAGAGTAGACGCTTCTTCTCGAGATATCCAGTAAGCGATTTCTGGCAAAACTCCAGCTGCTCCAACAGATGAGGCAGCAGCTGACTGAGCGTGTCATCGCAAACGCAGCACTGCACCAGGTTCGGGTTCTCGTGTGCATGTGTCATGATCTTGATCCATGACTTGTCGATGTTCAAAAAGCGCTTTGCTTCCTATAAAAGGGGAAGAAAGGAAGAGTTAGAATTTGACATACGTCATATAAAAGGAAGATTGATGTATAGGCTACTGTACATGTATTTACGAAAAACGAAGCATTACCGGAAATAGGATTTGATGTTTCAAAGTCTTGTGATAGCATGTTTCTTTATTAGATATTTAAAGTATAAATGTTGTTAGGAACGGAACAGGATAACCATTACTAATAACACCGTATACAATAAATATCTATAAGTAGCTTTCATCCGATAGTTTTTATTATTTTTTTCAAGTCACATGATTCTTTCACATAAAGATTATCCACAAAGTCGTCTTTTAATCAATGCTTGATTATTTTATGCGAGTTAATGATGACGACATAAAACCTTTTGAATCTCTATAATCTACCCAATCATGCAGTCTTAAATATTTTAATTTTCGATTTTCACCTTTATTCTGAAAGTATCCGTTAAGACTCACCGTTTTGTAGTCGTCGTAGAACTTGTTCGTATCAGCCACAAACTCCTTGACATTCTCGATAAGCCCACTCTTGAAGTTTTGCTTGATGTCGATGAGATGGTTGGATACTTCGAAAGCGAGGACAGTCAGTTTCTGCCACGAGTAGCGCAGAATGTCGACGCTCTCAACTTCTTCGCGAGGTACGTGGAGGTCGTGCTTGGTCAGCATCGCGTACGATTCCTGATTTGCAAGGAAAATGTTCAAATATATAGAGAGTGTTTGGATTTGGTAAAAGAGGACTATTTATTTATGACTAAAACGGTTATTTAAGGATATCTGCCGTTAAAGGATACGATTTCGAATGTTTTGAGATATTTTACCAAACAATATCTGATGTACATGTACTTCAGGACTCATTATCGCAACATATGATAGGATTATCGATCAACAACCAAACTCACCTCGATTGTAGCAATCTGCATATCGATGCGGATCTCGTTCTCCCGAATATCCTTGAGCCCCTGCATAGCAGAGCGAATGTCGTCCAAGTCCTTGATCGGCCTTTGCAGTTTCTTGTTGAGGTCTTCGATGAATTCGAAAATGGCTTCCATCTCTTTGCAGTACTTCTGGTTGCAGTACCGTAAGTATCACGCCATACCTTGGTTTCGATGGAGAGACCCAGCTTGAGTTTCTCTGTAAAATTAAGAAAAGGTTTTTTTTTAAATCAAAGGTTTCTATTAAGTTTTCATCAAACATGTGGAACTTAGGCTAAAGCAAGATAGACTCGCTTACTTTGAAAGCAAACAACATATATATAACATCAACTTCAAATAACAAATTTTAACACATATTTTTTTTTGGTTTATAATCTTGATATATAGTTATGTATACTTTAACCATTATATACTGCAGGTATATATAATAAACACTATCAAATCCCCCAACTCACCGGTGTATAGCGCAATGGGTCCCACATTGTAGTACTCCTTCTCCGATGTAATCTGCTGCTCCAGTTCCTCATAATGCTGGATCTGAGCTTCGAATTCTCCCAACCTCGGTTCCTGCTTCATGAACTCGGTCAACTCGTCTCGCTCCACTTGCCAGATGGCGTCGTAGTTCTTGAATTGACCAAGGGCCGTCTGCCCTTCCTGTTTGTGAAAAAAGCGGATAGATACACAATGTTTAAATGTTTACGTATGAATATTAGCATGGTTTACAATAATTTAGTTATCTAAAATTAATTCAAATGTCACACTTAGAGCTCTTCAGATAACAGTGTCGATTTTTTGCACGAAATAACATTAACAAGCTGGTTGGATTATTATGACAAGGCCTTCAACGTACGAATTCAAAGGATCTTCTGTTCTTGTTAACTCAAATTTATCAAGAGCAAAATAATCTTAACCTTCTTGGTGGAGTTGATAGCAGTCGACAGCAGCTACGTCAACTTTGAGACATCCTTGTTTTCAGACACCTGCTTGAAGTAGTTCTTGTTTTGCACAATAAACGACTTTTCTCCCTCACGGCCCTGACGCGTGGTGAGTTCGCTACGGGAGCCCTCGGATTGGGTGAGAGAGAGCAAGGAGGGCTGGCAGAGGACCGGATCGCTCAGATTTGTGGTCTGAAAAGAAACATAAGGATTAGTGTAAAGTTGAGTAAAAACTATTTGGCAAAACTTTGTTGTTTTGATTGAATTGATTTTTGCTGACGTTATAATTGAACGAATTTTCATGTCTACAATTTCAAATGTACTAGCACACGTACATGTCGTGTGATATATTGTTTTGATCATTTGACATAATATCTACATCTATGGTTTACTTAATGTGTAACATTTCGCTTCATTTTCCACGTTGAACACATTTATCGTCAAGTTCTTATTTCATCGAAAAACGTAGCATTATTAACAAAATTTACATATACAGTCATGTAGATATTCATTTTAACATAAACCTACATTTCTCTATCTTCCTTCGCTCCTTGTTCCACTGACTGACTCCCTTGCTCACATTGATGACCAATTGCGCCGATTTGTTGACGGCCTGTTGCACCTCGTCCAGGGCGGGCTGCATGATGACGTTGGGAATGGCGAGCACGGCGTAGCAGGCGAAAAACGGGTTCGTGTTCTTCTCGTCCTTTTCAGCTGTTGGCGAGATGGGATCAAATGCTGATGCACCAATTTCAGATAGCGGTGTTTTGTTTTATAATATGTTATTTAGGAAAATGACAAAGTCATGCCTTTAAAATGCATAATTCAATCAAGAAATACAATTTCACGAATAATAAGATAGAATGAATAAAATATCTCATCATAATGTCATCCGATAAAAAACTCACCAGACATGACGTAAGACGACATGGTGCTCGCACTGATCCTCTTCCTTAGTCCCTCCAATGTATAGCGCACCGACTTCAAGAGCGCGTCCAGGTTGCAATGGTTGAAGTGGTTGTGCAATTCCTGTGCTGCTTTTTCCATCTGCTCTTTCTGTTCGAGCTTCTTCTTTTTGAGGCGCTCGACGCGCGTGGATTGAGGGCGGGAACGGTGCGAGGTCGAACCGCTCATGCCTAATGAATGGAAAAGCAAACAGGTATAACACATTGTATAATGTATACAAAAAAAACAACTTTTTTAAGACCTGTACAATTTCATCTCACTATTCATGTTCATATATTTCGTAAGGCTCTTTAACCGGGATCTTGCTCGATGCATAGGCCTTGTGAAGAACAATTTTATAATGGATATTATCAATATTTTAAGTCTCTTTTATTGGTAATAATCTGCATTTTTCTATCAATGTTTGATGGTTTTAGTATCATCCTTCAACATCTATACTTTCAAGTTAATATATTTCCTAAAACACCCACCTGTCTTCCTGCCAGAAGGCGTAGGACTAGGCTGCCTCGGCTGGACCCCTTGGCCCTCATCCGCTTCCCCTCCTTGAGTCTCATCTTCATCATCGTCATCAGGTACAATACACAGCATGTTGATGAGCTCGTTGGCCGCGTCTTCTACGTTGATGCTCTTGCTTTGCAGCAGCTGGGCTCCGCGTAGGCACAGCTCCTGTTTTTGAAGGGAGGGATCAATAATTATTTGTAATTGATATTGCATATGATATGGGCTAGTTCTCTAGCTCATGTTTTTCGCGATTCCTAATCATAGGAAACTGAGGAACTGTTATTATTTGTATACCTTTTTGTATTTAAGATGTATTTATTTTTTTTATTAGTATTGTATCTCATGGTAGCATATGAGTAATTGATATGAACCACTCAAATGTTTTGTTTGTCAGAAGGAGGCTAAAGTAAATTGTGTGTCAACCACTACTTGCAAAATATAGGCTACATCTGTAAAATACCACTTGTCATAAATACTCAAGTGTATTTTTGAGCGGCGGTGTTTATTATTGTATACTAACATTGGTCCTCTCGAGGAACTGCTCCACAGTCCAGGGCTCCTCTCCGAGCAGCTCACACAGACACGTCTTGGCCATGTCCTTGAGCACGGCGTCGGTGCGGAATTCGACAAGGTCACCGGCGCGGGTCATCAGCAGCTCAAGGTCAGCTGTGAACAATGTCAAGTAAAATAGATTAATATAGATTAATTATTAGCTGAAACGCTCTCGCATTTCATAAATGAATGTTGAGAAAAGTTGGAGAGGAAAACAAATATCCAACTATAATACAATTGATACCACAACACGAGCCAATTCAACAGTCTTAGTCCAGACAAAATTTAAAATTATAGCAAACGGGAACCTGCTCTGAACTTCTGGTCAAGTCATTTATGTGTGATAACCCAAATTGAGTCACAATCGTCGAAGAATTTGTAAAATTATAAATCAGGGCTCGAAACTCACGGGGGCCCAGGGGCCATTGGCCCCCGGATTTTCCAAATGGGCCCCCGGTTTTTGAGGGCGGGGCCCGAAGGGCCCCTAAATTTTTGCGAACCTCTTACATATAAATATACATGTTCAATTTTCGATCACTTGAACTATTTTTCGGAAATATCTGTCTTACAATTTCCTACAATGACTTATTTAAGAAATTAATCGAATCGTTGTGTATTCTTTCTTTTAAAGTAAGGTTTCAAAAGCATCAGAAACCAAATTCGGATCAGGCGCAAATTCTTATTTTCCCCTGTCCACCCGCATTTGCAAAGCCAATGTATTAAGCAACATGTTACAACCTCCTCTAGTTTCTTATCTTCCATTTCTGTCGATCGTATTAAAGTTCCCAAACAGCAAACTTACCCAAAGACCATTGTAGTTGTTCTTGAACGCGTTCTGCTTGGTCTTCAGAAACTTGGCCATGGGCGGGATCTCAAGACCAAGGCGAAGCATGCACTCGGTCTCACGCATCAGCGTCAGGATTTGCGGGTCAAAATTCACGTAGAGCAGGCCGCTGTCGGGGTGCTTGAGGAGCAGAGAGGCGTTCAGACCGGATTTAGCGGCTTCCATTTGTGATAAAAAAAATAGGTTTATTGGTTAAATGACTCTAAAATACTCTAGTTTTCTAGATATTGTTCATGGCTGGATTTGAAACTTTCTTAAATAGGTACGAAATGAGTTTTGATTTTATAAGCTATTGATGTTTTTTCTTAAGTGTTATATCTCACGATTTCTTCTGGTATAAGTTACATTGTATAAGCCCTCGACTCATATCGCAGTTATTTCAAACTGCAAGTTCATTGAACTGGGTATGTCAATGTGTGATCCCTAACGATTAAGTTCAAATAAATTTTACTACGCCAATTTGATTGTTAATTTGAAAGTTTCAATTGCATCACAGTATCTTCACTTTATACCTGTCTGAGCCATCCGCGGTGGTAGAGCACCTCGAGCAGCGTCTTGGCCAGTTTGTTGTAGTTCTTGATGATCTTCTTTGCTTCCACTGTGGCCAGGATGGTCGGGTGGCTCTGGAAGGCCTCCATCGGGTCCTGCACGCACCGGAACAGCTGGCGGGCCCATGCGATCTTGCCTGAGGGTGTTGAAAAATAAAATTATTCGTACCTATATTTCTCACGATATTTCCTTCTCATTTACACCAATGCTTTACGGGGCTATTTCAATTGAATTTCATGAAAAAGAAGACACAAAACTGTTAGAACCAAGAATGTGAGACATGGCGATATTTGAGATGCTATGAATTTCGGATGACATGCTTTGAATATCATAAGGTGAAAGCATTTAAACGCTGAATAATCACAGCTTTATGTATCGCTAATTATTTATATGTATTTTCCTTTTGACTCATTGCATAATGATTTGTAACCTACCAGCAATGGATGGAAGATCCCTGCCGACCTGTGGCTCGTGACAAAAGTTGCAAACCATTTAGTCGGAAAAGTTACTGACACTTGGCCACCGAGCCAGTCTAAAGCTCCAATGCAAATTGGTATTGAACAATTGACGAAATAAAATAGGTTACTGTCACAACTAACCTCGACATTATAACGTAAACTAACGCGTATATATCCTTAAAAGAAATTGGAGCGTAACTTTACCATAAATCGAACTTCAATCAAAAAGGCAGTGCCGCTGTCCAATCTGACTTTGCGATGGAAATTTGACTTTTAGTTTGGAAAATGTGATTGCCAACGGCGCGGTGAATTCTCTTATTTTTGTGTTAGCCTCAAGTTTCTAAACTGTTTGCAACAGTTTCTAAAAGGGAGACAAAATTCACAAGGTGACAAAGTTTGCAAAAGTTTCTAACAGGGAGACAAAAGTTACAAATCCCCAGGCTAGTGACAAAAGTTACAAATCATTCAGTCGGAAAAGTTACTGACACTTGGCCACCGAGTCAGTCTAAAGCTCCAATGCAAATTCGAATTGAACAATTGACGAAAGAAAATAGGTTACTGTCACAACTAACCTCGACATTATAACGTGAACTAACGCGTATATATCCTTAAAAGAAATTGGAGCGTAACTTTATCATAAATCGAACTTCAATCAAAAAGGCAGTGGCGCTGTCCAATCTGACTTTGCGATGGAAATTTGACTTTTAGTTTGGAAAATGTGATTGCCAACGGCGCGCTGGATTCTCTTATTTTTTTGTTAGCCTCAAGTTTCTAAACTGTTTGCAACAGTTTCTAAAAGGGAGACAAAATTCACAAGGTGACAAAGTTTGCAAAAGTTTCTAACAGTGAGACAAAAGTTACAAATCCCCAGGCTAGTGACAAAAGTTACAAATCATTCAGTCGGAAAAGTTACTGACACTTGGCCACCGAGCCAGTCTAAAGCTCCAATGCAAATTGGTATTGAACAATTGACGAAATAAAATAGGTTACTGTCACAACTAAATTCGACATTATAACGTG
>LQRL01107502.1:20277-39170 GCA_001703475.1 Hydroides elegans | reverse complement strand
AATGAATTTTAAAATCGGTAAAATTTAACAAAAGCCATAAATTCTGTGCAAAACCAGATGCAATATATTTAATTTAGTGATAGAAACAAAATTAGGAAACCGTTTATTTTTCCCATTTTCAAGCAATATTTCATATAGATTCCTGAAGTTGTATGAAAACATGTTTGTTTATATGATAAAAAACATACCTTATTTGAACAATTCCGTTGTTTTATCCATTCGTTCAATATTTAAATATAATAGTGTGTTGTTTTATGAAAGCCCAAAAGACTGGTCATATTGTATCATATAAAGATGCCGAACTGAAAACGCAATGTAAAAAAGTGCTTGTCATGCAAAATATAGCTGCGTATGCAAAAACCACCAAGCATTGCGAAATAGTATATGCTACCTATGGATGATTTGTATTGAGTTGCTCAGCAAGAAGGCACTCAGATGGTGATTCATCTACCTTTTCAATGCAGTGATACAATGTTATGCTTTGCATTTAATGCATGAATGTGCTTCTATGTTCATAAAGAAATATCGCACATAGGCATCGATTTGGGTGTTAGGGCCAATATCAACGAAAAATAATCGAATTAGTTTTTAAACATAAGAGTTATCTGGTATTTGTAATGCTAATAAGCTTGTTTGCAATCTTAAACGGTTTGAGGATGTGTTCTTGTGAATGAGAATGAATACATGTTCATTCACGATAATATCCAAGTTGCATAGTATTAATTTGATATTTTGTTGTTTTGACCTTTTCTAAATAATGTGACTTATGACAAAAATTAACATTTTGTGAGCGTTAATATAGTTTATATTGGAAAGAGAAATAGTGCTGTTTTCTCACTGATATAATGGTGATATTTGTCCTCGTAATTCGAATATGAAAAAAAAAACTTTAGACTGCCAAATTACTATTGGTAAACCGTCACGTTTTCATGACGTTTTTCATTTATTGTAGATCCAGTGATCTTTTAAACCCTCTGTAGTTGAGTGAGCTTTATTTGAGCCAATCAAATGACAGGACATTTAAATATTTAAAGATGACTCGAATCACATGGACCCGATTTTTATAATCTAAAAAAAAATGTATTTTTTACTTGCGAATTTTTGCGATTTCTATCGCTTTGAGCAGTTTTCATTGTTTTCTTCGTCCAGAGAGCATTTTAGATCTCACAATTAGAGTTCCCTAACGAGAAGAAACATAAAATCGTGCCAAGCATTTGAAAAAGCTATCAACAATTATTGAACCCATGAGAACTCAAACTAATATATTTTCCTTGAACTTGAAACTGCTAATTATCAGTCTTTCTAAAAGCTATATGCCGATTTTCAAAAATTGATTCTTGAAATGGATAAAGTTTTGTAGGATTGACTCGTGAGGTGCTCTTCACCACTATGCGTGGGCTTCTGTTCTTTAACATCTCATCATCTAATCTTCTGATTTTCCAAACATGGAAGGCGTAAATGAGTGCTAACCTCATTATTCAATTGTCTTAATCTAAGTAGTGGACTACGTCAAAAAGATGAATAGATTTGAGGACATCTAGAGGAACCCTTTCTTTATCTTGGTATTGCCCTCTTTCAACCCAATTTGTCTACTTTTTACAAGGATGCTCAAAAATTACATTTTCACATGAGTGACCTTGTAATTTGATACCGTTGGTCCCTGTCAAGTATTTAAGCAGCTACAAAAATAGAAATACGGAATAGCACCATGTAACAAGAAAGTCTTTTGTCACGACGCTACGTTGACCCAAAGAAATTTAGCGTTGGTTCGGTCGAAACAAGCAATGTGTGATGAATTTTGGCATTGGTACAATGTGATTTTGCACCAGCAAAGAAAACGATTTTATATTCAACGTTATATTTGATCGATTAAGCGATTGACCACCCCACTAGCTGTTCCACATAAAATATGTTTCCGTAAAATCCCTACTTGCTTGGCATTTTTGAGTGAATACTTACTAGCTTGGAAATTTAAGGCACACTTTTTTTGATAATTTCTTTTTTTTTTTTAATAGATACTGAAAGTTAGTATTCCGACATCGATTAAAATTGCTTGCAGTTGTGTGATAAGCATAGATTTGTTATATCTGTTAGGTAATTAAGTTTTTACTTATTATATATTTTTTACAAAATTTGTTCCTTTTATGTTCCAAGCTGGTAAGCAACAGCTTTTCTGACTGGGAAAAAGCGAATATATTTTTGCAAAATTGAATATCTGAAAAATAATAACTGCGACGTTGTCCAAACCTATAAAGCTGTGGTAATGTTAGTTAACAAGTTTTTTTTTTGAAAATGTGTTCGTGGCCTGCCCATCTTGATTCTTGATAATTTTAGGATGGACATTAACTACAAACAATCGATATTTCCTGGTCCTTTTGCTATAAATTCTTTCAGAATTTATTTATATTCTTAATTTGAAAAAAAACTTCTTGTCACATTGGAGACTATATAAAGCTTTTTTTTCAAAAGATCGTGCTTTCCATGTAGTCCATATTAGAAACTAATAATTATGATGGTGTCTTGAAGCTAGTTTTTGTATTAGCAAGTGACTAAGATATTCTTTTAGAAGTTTCCACACAAAAGAAAATACGGTTTCATAACAAAAAACACCAAATTTGGCAAGGACCTTACGCTTGCCGATGGAAATGCAATTTTCTTGACGCAAATGAATAACAAATTAAGTTTATTTAATGTTTATTTTTATTCTTAGAAAGTGAACATCAGGAACGACGTCACAGTAAAACAACTTTAAACAACCATAAATCGCAAAAATGATCTTATTTGATAAAAAATAACATTAAATGTATCGTTTTCACAATATCAAGAGGAATCATTTTCAGCGAAATTGCTGCCTTTGAATTTTGTAATAGACAATCTGGAAGGTATGATATTGAGTTCATTGGTCGCCTTTTTGGACATGTAAGAAACGGTTTAAGTTTGATAAACACACTTATACACTGACGACAGCGATATTGAACACGGATAAAAGAAACAAATTTGGGTTAGTGACAATGCAACATTTTTCCTTTTTTCGAAAAAAAATATTAAAACCTGTTTTCATGTAACATTTTTCTTATACAAGTATACGCTGTATATGTTGCTCACATTATAGGTGTAAATTCTGTGCTATACTTGTAAATGAAAACGATTGATGTATGCGTTAAGAAAGATTGATAAAGAATAATCTTTTTAATTAATAGAAAGTAAAATTATAGACCCGATTAAATATTAAAATTTTGATACACCCTATACACTTTAGAACTATAGATTTTGATTTATTTTTGAAAAGAACATTAACAATATAATACTAAATAACAGTATCAAACATAACTTATGTTGTATCTTCCGTCATATTTGTTTTACAATTATTGTATTTGATAATGGTTTTAGCCCTAAATGAAAACTCGAAAAGCAAGTAAAAATACAATTTTGCAATAATGAGTAATTTGAGCTTTATGGAAACATGAAACATAACGTGAACACTAACTTTTGATACCTTACTTTAACATCCCAACCTCGCATTATGGATATGGTATCTCATTCTTGGAGGACAAACTTCCTTTAGAGTATGCTAATATTTGATTTTTGAAGCGAATGAAACCCACATCCCTGATTTAAAGTAATGGATTACTTGATTACTATATCTCGATCCTTTCAAGTAACAACCTTAACCTCATCCGACATTGTTTAAGACCAGCCCTCCTAAAACGAGCAGTGATGTTTAACATTTATTTCTAACCTCTACAACTTTCTCAAACAAGAAATGCAAAAACTTGGTGTTGTTAAAGACATCCCATGAAATAATATGAGCATTGGATTTTATATGTCATAATCCTATCTCTTGAAGATACTGTATAGTCCTGGGCAAGTGGAAGCCCACACTTTTCCAAGGGGTTTTCCAGAAGGCAGCGCCATTAAACAGACCTTATTAGCACAGTCCAGCATGAGTTCCTAGAAATAAATAAGAATACAATTTGCTTTTTGATATTAATTATGCAACTTATATATTTTGTCCTGTATTTCTTTGTATAATTTGTAATTTAATTCACTATGATGACTCGTTACAGCCCACAATTGCATTAAAAATGAAATATGGTCACAGCGTTTCTTCCATTTAATAAACTTATTTAAATTACTTGTCCCACAAAAAGTGACTATGTGTGTCCTGATTCGTCTGCACAACAATAAATGTTTTATTATCATGCAAGTGGTTGTCATTTATTTGGACTAATTTTGCTTTACTATCGCTTTATATCATAAAAAATGCAAGTTTATGAGAACAGTTTTTTATTAATTGTCTCGTCATTTACTAAAAAGCCCTTTTTTACATAATAAATAATAAATTTAGTTTTAAACATAGAATCTTATTATTCTATCACAATAGTTAAGCTTGATTAAAGTTTAGAATAATGTAATGATGCATAAATGATCAACGCATTAAAATGTGCAACAAGTTTGAGAAGTTCACTCATTCCTTTGAATAGATATACCCTTAAATTCATATCGGATGAGACAACCCCGTAAGTAATCCTTTAGTAGAAAGTCTGAATAAAAGAGCAGCAACCTTTTTATTAAATAACAAAAAAAGCTATCGCATTGTCCAAATAATCACTGGGCTCCCATAAAACTCTAAGGTGTCACATAAAAATCTAGGAGAAAACAAAATTGCACGCCATTCTGAATAAAGGAGCAGCAACCTTTTTTTTAATAAAAAAAAACTATCGAATTATCCAAATAATCACTGGGCTTCCATAAAACTCTAATGGTGTCACATAAAAATCTAGGAGAAAACAAAATTGCACGCCATTGCTTACAAACGAGGCAATATTTTAGAAGTGTAAAAACACAGGACGAAATTGCGTTGGCGGTAACAACGTTACGGGGAAAATAAATAGGCGTGATTGAACTCCCGAAAAGTCTTCTCGAAAAAGCAATGTTCTTTTTAAGATTAAAAACAGTACCATTGTATGTTAGACTCGAATGAGAATAAAACATTAAGGCCCTGATTACATAAAACACGATTCGGAAACCAAAGTAACGTTTTTATCTGTTTTCTTTGGGATATGAAAAATCTTGTCGCCCCTGGTGATTTCAAACAAAGAAATCAGTGAAATCGCAACCTAAGCGATTTTATTTAATCGGGGCCTTTTTTCACAACAATTGGCATTTTACTACTCACCGTTCTATAGCACATATTGCATGCAAAAAGACAGCTGTCAATGGGATCCATCTTCCACGGAGTCATGGGTTTGATTGGTTCATATGTATCGTTTTCACTTTCCAACGTTGATGATGTTACAATGGAAGCAGAGATGCCGATGACAATGAGGGCCAGGGAGGAAAGCCACGTTGAGATGTTGGTAGACATAGCTGAAAATCAAATAAAAGATATAGGATATAATTGAATTTGGAGTTTTAACCAATTAAATGTTTCTTACATGGAAATAAACTGCAATCATGACAGATAGATCACCGATCCGTCGGTGAAACGCCGAAAGATAATCTGCCGGGCCGCCAAATTTGACGATCCCATCGGCCCGACTGACCGACTAAAACAATTTATGTGATATCTAGCTGAAACTGTTTTATATTGCATCTAGTACAATCAATGAGAAAACCATATATAAACGAAAAAAATAATTTATGTGTTTTTTTTTTATACTTATTAAAGCCTGTTAGTTGGCTGTGAGCCATGAATTTACAACTCAATAAAAGAAGCATAACGCATAATAATCTGGATAATAATATAGACAAGCTCGCATCCTCCCATCCCAATTTTTAATGATTCTAACTTATGTTGTATACTCCCTTTATACATCATAAAGGGAGTGTTGTGTTGTTTATACACCATAAAAGGAGTGTTGTGTTGAACCGAGCGTTGTTAAGTTTATTAGCTTTGCTTATCTAATTTTTAAATTATCTGTTAAAAACATTAATATTTTAATATATCAAGATTGCGGGGAATTTGTCCACTTGTCCATAAAAATCGCGGGGATTTTGTCCTAGCTGACCAAATCGCGGGGATTTTTTCCGCGAGGGATTTTGTCCGCCGGGGAATCTGTCCGCGCACCCTTAAATATGCATCATATCTGAATGCGGTATTCCCTTTATACCATTGTTTATTCTATGATTTAAGAACCAGCTATATATCTTTCATACTATTATGAATATGTACAAACACATTTGTACAAAGACCTACATATTTATAATTATGAATTCATGAATCGAGTAGGTTTGTAAGGAGCACGTTAATTGGTAACTGGAACACTAGTTTTGCTAATTGTATTGATAAAGGGATGACTAAAACAACAAGATACAATAAAGGAAGATCACAATCTTGTTGTGTACCTGCTAATGAATATTTCCCCTGGAATAACAATTTCCAAATAAATGTTGCTGTTAAAAAATGTATATTTGTTTTTTTTTATATATATGTACGTTGCACTTAATGAATTGCATCTCATGTGAAAAATACCCTTGCGATGCTGGCTTTGGTGTGACCGTTTGTTTCATTGTGCCAGGTACATACCTTTTGGTAGTTTACCAAGAAATTGACATTACTGAATATTCTGCCTCAGGCGCGGATTTAGAGGGGGCGCACGCGGCGCGGCCCCCCTGTTCGCCCTTATATGTCATACAACAAAAAAATGGCGCCCCCACGTTCGGTCTGATATATTATATTGTTGGCGCCTCCACGTTCAATATTTTCTGGATCCGCGCCTGTGCCTTTTATTAAAAATATATCTAAGACTTAATACTTGTACTGTCGAAAATGTTTGCATTGCATGTTTTTTTTCAAACCAATTTTTCTTTCGAACCATCGTTTCTTTCAAAAACCTTAAACTACCTTAATTTAACATCTGCTTCGTACCACTTCCAAATATTTTGGCAATTCAAATAGTTTACAAAACCAAATTCAAACTACTTCTTCTAAAGCAGCAAACACAAACTTATCTAAAATATTAAATACAAATGTATTTTTCAGGAAAACTGTAAATGTATGAACCGATATTTGTCTTTAATGAGGTTTTCAACTGTGTTCTGATTATAATATTTTTCCAGTCAGAATGAGTTTTCCAAAAGAATGTCAGGCATTAAACTCTGCTGCAATAACCTTACATTTCTCATATTGTAAGAACAAGTGTATGCACAAGATGATATGATAAGCATTGTATGATAGTTAATGATAAATATGACAATGAACAAGATTATGCTTTGTCGAAAACAGATAACTTTTTATGTATTTTTGCACAAATGAAAAAATCTTGTTATCGACATGCACGAAATGATTTCTATGAATCCGAGAATACTCAGATGTCATCAGACTATTTAAAAACATGTAATGCAAGCATTTATATATGGAACTTTATATTTTAATGCCTGCAATACATGTTTTTGAAGTGTATAAAAGCAAATGCTGACATTTTGTAAAACATTAAAAAAAACGTATTTCATTATTAAAATTCGACGCAGTTTAAAAAGTGATCAAGTCTGTTTGAATACCTGATATGATCGTTTGATAGTTCTTCCGAAATTAAAGTTTAGAATATATTATATTTATATCCGCTCTTGGTGAATCGTGCTGCGTGATGTGACACCGAGATAGTAAACATGAAATCCTCACTGTTCCAACTACATTGGTGGTTATATTTTTTGCCCCTAAAATAGTTCCGAAACTCGTGAGCTCATGAGCCCAAAGAGAGGCTTATTCGAAAGCGAGGCTGAATGATAAGGAGCACGATACAAGGTCGCACCGTTCTCTCCTATTATCGTCACGAATGGACGCTAATTCTCAAAAGCATGGGTGTGAGCAAAATCATAATTTGCTTTGAAATAAAGGGTTTCTAATTAAGTGAAGCTACCACCTTTGCACAATTTAACAATTAACCCGGTGCTATTTGTGGGGATGCATTGTTGCTGCTGACCAATTGTGAAGTTCATTTAGGTAAACCTATGAATTACTCAAAATTGCTATGTTATCTAAATAAATACCGGACGCACCCTTAAAAGTTCACTGGCATGATGTACACTATTGGTGAAGTGCAGTTCGACGTTTCAACAGTGTTCTAAGCATTGTTTCAAGCTGGTATTAGCCAAGCAAAAAAAATGGGGTGCAGGCTTGCTCTTATGGAACTTTTACATTGTAAAGCTTGGTGTTGGCCATACAATATCTTTGGTGTACCGATCATTGTTTTTAGTCGGTGTTCTACAAGCAGCACGCAAGCGTTGCTTAAAACTCTTAATGCCATTGTGATGTAATTTAAGAGACATATAACTGTTATATTCTACATAGTTGTTAGCGTAAACATATTTTGATTGAACAAAAGCTGTACAACAATAAATATTCTTCATCTTGAAAATGCACAAGCGACATTGCTTTCGATACATTAGAACCCGCATTTTGTCATTAAATTTTTCTCGTTAGTAACATTAGATCTCATCGTGTTAGTGTATTGTGCAATGGCAATATTGGTGCAGGTGAGCATAAAGTTCATTGTTTCATATATAAATATGTATTGAATCCCCGTAGATCCCGCCGCCAACCATTTGAAAGTTGAAAGCTTGTTTCAAAGATGTAACCATACCTTAAATGTGTCGATGGCACATCAATTATGTAATTTAGTATTCTAAAAACAACTTTATCTTCATTATGTATAGAAAAATCATTTTCATTATGTATAGAAAAAATGTATTGAAATGCATTTTTTTCTTATGTCAACTTATATGTTTTGCGGTTTGAAACATTACGCAGTTGCTGATTTAATTTAATACAAATAGTACAATATCAATTTTATCTTGCAAGTCTATTACTAGTATAAAATGGAAATATTTCTTTATATTCTTGGAAATAATTATCATACTATATTGTGATTAAATATGTCAAAGAACATTTTTTCTTATATTGCGGCATTGTGACTTCGTTGATTAGACTGTTATTATAGTAGGCCTTCACTTTTTTTGTTTGTTTTTGGTTCATATTAGATATTGATGTACATGAGGATTAAGTAGCATTTATTTATCGTGTAATAACCACAAAGATGAGACGATTTATCCTTTTTGGTCCAACAACCTTTTCTCTGTTTTCATTAACGCGTATAAGATTTCGTAAACACCCGATTTTTAGTGAGATCATCATGCAATTAAATGATGTTCACTCTCACATATTCGCATGCCGTACGATTAGTCGACAGGTATTTCCGGGGCTAGGAAATGTGGCATGCCTACTGTCAGTCTGACCAAAATGATATATTTTGACTTTGGTGCGCTCTTATATTATCAATTGACTTCATATTATGGACATCTCTGGAGTTCTCCATTTAAGCGGATTGTAAACGCTCACTGAGCAAAAAAATGAAAGACAGACGTTTTACATCATTTTGACACATATATCAATATTGTAAATTTATGTTGTTTGTGTATCAAAATCAACCCGCAATGCGTTCATCGACGGAGATCCGGAATGCAAGATATAATACCTTATATCCATCATGCCTTGTTATAAAATGATACAGTTTACCAATGACTCATGCTTACATGAAACACCAATTTGCATGATTGTGTGACGTAAACGTCATCCATAACAAAATTGGACACGCATCGAAATTCAGTTATTGCATAAGAACGATATGATCGGGAAAGCGAATGGAATTACCCTATTAGAATCAATCCGATCGAAACGACTTGGGCTACTTTCATGCAAACATATACGTAACATTAGAACCCCTTAACGGTCTTGAGAGTAGATCCAAACAAATTAGCACATGACTGATGTTTCCATCTAAAACAGTTTTTAGTACTGACCGCCTCGAACCAAGATACATTTATTTCCTCATTTGCTATAAAAATGTGTCAATATACGCGCCCTTTTCACGTCATAAAAAGTGCCATATATGCGACCGATGACCAGAAGATGGCACATCAACTAATTTTGTCGACGGAAATAGCATTCCCATTAAGAATACTCACCTCCCTCCAAAAGCTTTTTTTTTTCAATTTTTAATTCATCACTTCCGCCAAAGCAACCATGGGTTACTCAACTCTTACACCGCAGCACCAATCATAACCATACTAATTAAAAAAATAATGTTTTTATTTGTGAAAGATAATCAATCATAATTGCCGCTGCATGTCTTGAGTGTCAAATTCTATTTGTGTATGCAACGCTTAACTCTTTTCAAAAACAAGCACTGTTAATTACAGAGATGATAATTTATCTATCATGGGCATAATTTCAACACGAGAAAAGTATTACTCAAATGCATGACGTTTTCTATTTACTGTTATTTGATTAATCACATTAACAGTATTAATATCATGATATGAGAACGTCAATTGTCGTGCGACGTTAAACGGTAAGCACAATTCGTGTTGGAGGGGGGTGGTGAGGAGGGTTCGAGAGATAACGTTGCAACATATTGGCAGTAACATCGGACCAATGGTGATCTCGGACTCACGTTCCTTCTCTACTAGAACTTTCAAACAAAACCAAAGAACAACATCCTGTTTACTTTATGTCCTAATGCAGCACATTTCTGGGTGGGAGGGTCAACTAGTGCACGACATAAGGTCATGTTACCACCTACTTACACGTCCCAATTACATATATAAGGGAACACTTTTAATTACTTTATAGTGATAATCGATGAGCAAACCTTTATCCGAGCACTCTCAATGTAACCAAGATCTGACATAACGCGTTTTGTTATTGTTTTGATGAATAACGTGATATGTTTTTTTCCGTAGTTTTATCAAATGTACAAAATAAAAATTACGTATAGTGTTTTGATAATTTATTATATGACATCCAATTATTAAATATGTGCACAACCGATATTATACATGTATATACATGGTTATAGATTGATTTGTTCCCCTGATTTTTTAAATGAAAGTATTACTCTTTTCTAGATGATTTAACGGTTCGGTGGTTTTTCTTCGTGGATATGTAAATTCGTCGAAGGATATATACCCGTCAGTGTTCGTATCATCCTCTCATCATATACGGTCAGCATCCACTAACAGACTGCAAATATATACTTACAGTCTATTTATGTTGACGTGGATCTAGCTCTTTCTATACAGGGTGAACCTGTTTGCCATCTTAGTGAAAATCATACTAATTAGTGAATTTAACATTTGGTATAATTTCATATACATTTTCATTATATAGTTACGGCTCCCCATTGAGGGTTCTCAACCTGCTCAAAGCTCCGGAATATCAACCAGTATGTACAACGCCCTCTTCCTAGTCCCCTTTTCTTTTACTCACACCAAGACATTCCAAAAGGCCCCTTCGATATATTATTGAAAAAAGTATTGATGTTTAATTTCGGATTTAAAAAGTATGAACCATATTATATTCTAAAATTCTGCAATCTTTCTAATTTACCATAGAAAACAAATTTTCAGTATGAGTGCATTAGTGGTAATTAAATTTGTTTAATTCGAATTTGATAAGATTTTTTTTTTCGTTAAGAAATAGCTAGATGGATGATTTATTATTTTTCATGTCACCTGTCAATATTTACATCGAACGTTATCTATACAGTTATTTGCAACATTATACATGTATTTATAGATATTCTTAGCGATATGCATTGATTTACTCAAAAAAATATCATAATTTATTTACATTGAATAACCGTAACTCATTTATGCATGTTTCAAATCTATCGAAAGCGAATTTCCAACAACAAAATGTGTTTACATAATAAATTATATATATTAATTATGCTTTCTCATCATTGTATAGTATTTTCAGACTAATATATCTCGCAACACTTTGCTGGCTCTTCTGGAAAGAGCGAATTCGTCGTAAGTGATATATCCGTCGTTGTTTTTGTCGTCGTCACGCAAAATTCTGTCCACAGCCACTGAAATGAAACCATATCGATTTGGAATCATATAGTAGACTTTATAGATTCTTTATATACCAGTACACCGTTTTGCATTTCAAAGGAGATACACTAAATAAATTGAAAAATGTATGTAAACAGTAAACATATGAAACCCGATAGCATGGGGCCACAGTAAAATATTCGATCTAGTCGATATTTAATCTTAATCAGATGAAGATGCAGAACTTTGCAACACTTAGCATCCTCACATCACATGAAAAATAATGTAAATACAATTCTAAGACGCTTAAGAGGCACCATTTAAACATCTACTCTATAAAACTTACACCAAGCTTTATTGTTCAGTCCATTCAATTTTTGTGTTTTTCTCTTTTCTTCTATATCCATATTTGCAACATTGTCATACATTTCTTCCATCCCATGGGCGATTGCCGATAACAATTCAAGACCATCCAGTCTATGGTCCTCACTTGTATCATGTAACCTATTATGTAGACAATTATTTCATAAATTCCAATGTCCCCTGATCTATTTCCCATAACATATCAGAGTGCGACAACTCAAGAACCTAAATTTATTTAACTCAAATCTATGATAAAAACCGACACGATCATGCTATTCAATTAATCATTTAATCTAAACATTTGTTATGAAAATATTCCTGTTTAGATAAGGAATGCCTTAAACTCATTTTAATTGTTGCCATGATTTTTAATTAAACGGTATATATACTAACTTGAAGAAATGAAAGTCTAGCTCCTCAGGTGCTGCTGTATGTACATCGAAATTCACGACATCCTTTAAGTGTTCTTTCAAATGGCTGTAATACATGTTTATTATATCTATTTTGATTCTTAACATACTAAATAACCTTAGTATTGCTCAAACATTAAAGTTGTTTTTTTTTTTAACTAAAAAAAAGATTATTCAAGAATATCAATTTTCATATTGAAGTAAAATCTTTCTTGTTTACCATTTTATTAAAGATATATTTCATAAATAAGTTTCAAATAAATAATAACATATCTTACTCTGCATTCCGCACGAAATTTTCATTGCGCAATTGATTATCAGGATCTTTATCCGCGTTTTCATCCTCGAATCCTTTCAATCCAGAGTGATGCGGTTTGTGGTTATGTTTATGCGCATTAAAACTAGACGCGGATGCATCAACGCATACGAAATGGCATGCAATTATATACAAATGTAATGTT
The DNA here is from genome assembly GCA_001703475.1 of Hydroides elegans. Classification (NCBI taxonomy): domain Eukaryota; kingdom Metazoa; phylum Annelida; class Polychaeta; order Sabellida; family Serpulidae; genus Hydroides; species Hydroides elegans. The sequence goes on along the minus strand of LQRL01107502.1, from coordinate 26,098 downwards.
ATTTTGAAAAGCATATTAAGGCGCATTGTGCAACTTTCAATAGTACTATTTAGTTTTCAATAAGTGTTTTTATATATATAATAATAATCAATAATTTTATACATTAACCAAGAGACATACAGAAAAAAGGATGTAGATGGAAATGTAAACGAGGGAACAAAGATGTATCGATAAAGGGATGAATGTTATGATGAATTACCAATCGATATCTTGATGCTCATGTGTAATCTTGTGGAGTATAGTCATCTGTTCACAATCGGTGTAGGGTTCGGTTAGATTATCTCACCTTTCATCTATTATAATGTAGAATCTACCAATATTATTACTATGTGGTAGAGTGATAATAATATTTATCTAATGGAAGTGAACATTTGCCACAGAAGGGCTCGAAGTGAATTTAAAATTATTTGTAAGATTTTAGAAAAGCAATTTAGAAACTATAAAGAACAACATTTTAATCATTTTTGCACATTACAAAAAGGTGTTCACCTTTTCTAATCCAACTGAGTTGTTTTTTCTTTTCTAGCCAGCTTGGAGCATTAACAAAAACCTTTTGCGAAACTGTCAAAATTGAATGCAACTTTATCACACACCAACAACGCATCAGAGTACATATTTTGGACAATTGAAATGCAAGCAACAAGCTCTCATCAATATTCAAATAGTTATTCACATTACTTATTACGACAATAACAAATCAAAAGGGTGTTCCTTAAATCTCCGATCTGGAAAGAATTTTTCAGACATTTCCAAGACAGCTGGAGTTCGCTGGGGAACACATTTAGTGGGGAACATCTCGTGAACTGTTCTTAATTTCTGAGACAAAACAATGAACAATGCGGAATCGCTAAAAAAATCAGTGCATTTTGTAGAAGTATCAAACATGTTTCTGCTCAAAAAAGCAAGCATCCTCTTAGCTTATGCATAGAGACCTTAATATGTAAAGATGTTTATCGAAGTGATACTTTGCTGGTAATATGATTATAGGCATACTGTTCTTTATGTGTGTATAAATCAAGTTTCTTATGTGTGTACAAATCAATATTTAAAATGAAAAATACATCGCAGGATTAAGACCAATTTAAGGAGCAATTAAGGTAGCAGTACGATAAAATATTGCACTGTATTGCCCTCAAAACATGAAGTATTATTATACTATAAGCAAAATATTTACTGATCATATATGGATGAAACAACACGTTAGAAAAAGGGGACACGAATTACTGTTACGCATTGTCGAACGACTAGGATTATACGAAATCCTGCTTGTCATGTTTGTTCGTTTATGTAGAATAATCTGTAGCATTCATATTGTTATTACACATGTCCTTAACCAAATTTCCCTTAAGCTATTACATTTTAGCGTGATCCCAGCTAAATATAAGCATGTCAAGAGTATTACAGCTCATCCGTATAAGATAGTGCATTGCCAATCCCCTTAAACCCACTATTATTTGGGACAGGATAACAGCCCCCAAATTTAGATACCTTTAGTATTGACCTACTGCGAAAGTTGAAAACAAACACATAAAATAGACATATAATAGATTATATTTAAAAACGTTTTAATTCATGTAAATCAACTGACATCCAAAATGACCTGATATATTTTAAACACTTTTGGTTTACATAGAGTTAAACTGATCGGGTTATGCGATATGCTGCAATTAGGAAATAAACAATTATAAGAAATAACGGATAATAAAATTGTCATAAAACATTCAAGATGAGTAGCCACGTTTTCGATGGCATACTTCTGCGACCCTCTCTGAAAACAGAGAGAATGACACTGAAAAACAAGAAAGACTTGCTACCACCCATAGATTTCGCCCCACCAAATACGCCCTCAACCAAGAAAAAAGCTGTGTCAAACAACGGTATACAAGGAGCTTTAAGATGGGGAGGTCGTGACGAAGACAGAGAAGGGATTCGAAAACGAACCTCCCCTCCGTTGAAACCGAAACTATCCGATTCGCCCTCATTTCGACAGGCAAAGTTTCCAAAACCCGATTCATCGATTTATAACTTGTCATGGGGACCACATCTAGGTGGTGACGAAGAACGACATGAAGATAGGGACATATCAAGGGAGCCTTCGCCGCAAAAAGGAAATCAGTCTCCAACGAAAAAGACAATGCGCACGTCGGTTGATTTATTGTATCATAGAAACTCGCCTGTCACGATTGAAGAGCCAGGGAGTCAAAGTGCAAGGTTGCCAAACAGCCGAACACTTCTGAAATTGAGGCGGCCAGGGGCGCTGGAAACACTCAACGCAGCGGATCGAGCCCTCAGCTTTATACAGGTTAGTTGTATCGGTAACGCCCTCATTCAACTTTTATGATAATCACACGCGGCAAGGGTCGTCCTAGTAAGTTACATTCGGACGTGAGAGGACAACCTACTTTGGACTCGTATGAAAGTTTTTCGGGCGTCCTTTTACGTCCCCGCATCCGAAAACGTTATTCTTACGTCCGACTCGCGCGCTACGTCGGTACAACGTCTTTACCTGGTCCCAAATTAAGGCGTCCGCTGAACGTCCATGGACGTCTTGCCGAGTATCATGATTTGTTTAATAAATTACCATGTTAACTGCATACATGCCTGCTGATTATATTTTCATATTTATTAGTATGGCATAGAAATATCGGATTCTATGCAACAATTTGTGGATTGAAATAACGGGAATCGTAACGTATCGCGTAAAAAAACTTTTCAAAATTTTCAAAATCGATTCGTAGTTAATTCGAAACAGTAACAAAACTCAACCATATGAAAAATAAACTGCCTAATATCTAGCTAACACATAGATATTCTAGTTGTACTGAATTCTTCGTTTCTGTTTAACGTTCGTGTTAAATAAACGGTTCTTTCAACATTTTTTTCAGAAAAAGCAAACAAAAGAAAGCAAAGAATTCGAGACCATCCTCCAATATCACCACAACCGTTTCGACAGGATTCATTCCGATAATCAATCCTTTGCCCTTGCCACGGCGAGATCAGAACCGGGCACTTACGAACCTCCAACGGAAGAGCACGGGGCACAGGCGAATTTGGACTGGCGAACCAAGATTTCGAAGCGAATCCGGGATCAATATTCTGATATGATTAAGCAGAATGAGAGCAGTGTGCGAAACCAGGTTTTCAATAGAAATAAGGATTATTACAAGAAGTCGGAAAATGACCTGCTCGTGGGTATTGATTTGAAGAGATATCACCATGCCATTTAGATTGGCGCACAAAGACCATATGTTAATGATATATGAGGATAGATGGTGCTTCTGTGATAAAATGTGTATTAACATTACCATATAAATGCCAAAAGTCATTAAATTAAGAATTTAAACATTAGTTAAAATATAAAGGATATTTTTATATCGATAGAATTTCTATCAACATGTTGTCCGATCATCACTATTATGATATTGCATTTCAGACGTGCTTAATTTTATGTTTTGAGAAACATGCTATTCAATACGGTTTTAAAGACTTTATTTCGATGTGAGTAAGATCATAAACTTTATTAAACAATATGCTATAATGAACAATCATGTTTTATTATGTTTTCCTACACTTTCCTAACTGATTATTGCCAGTAATAGGCGCGGATTTAACTAGATGCGCCTCGTTTGCTTTTATAGGTTGTTTAAAAAACCCTATCCGTTCGGCCTTTATATTTTATATTATGGGCGCTCAAGTCAGGAGTAACCAGCGATTTATTCGGTGAAATATATATTCTGCTGGGATATCTCTCTTGCTGGCACTTTTACAGGGTAGAAGAAATATCCTGATTTCCTTTTTGTTTAATATAACGAAATAAGGTCCATAAAATGCGATTATTACATAAAGTTAAAATTCAAATCTAAGCAAATGAGGGCTAAAACATGGGAATATACTAATTTTGATGAACTTTCAGATGGGCATGACACATTGAAGAGTATCTATTTTTGCTTGCAGTGTTTTGCTGACAACGGTATTTGGGCTTTCCTGGCGGGCAAACAAAGAATAAAGCTTTCTCTTAAAGGAATAATATTTCACAAATTTAAGTTGCAAATGAATTCGTTTCAAAACAAAATAAGTCATATTAGATATACTTTTAAAAATCTTTCGTTGGGTACTGTCAAGTTCATGCTCTCCTAATCCGCGCCTAAATGTTTAATATTTTGTTGTATGTGTATAATTTTATTGTGTGTTTTTTTATATGTAATATGCAAATAAAATCATATACATTCTGTATTATTATGTTATTTCTTATTACTGAATATAACACACTTTTACAACTGCCTATCAGATATATACATATACAATGTGTAAATTTCGTGATAAATAATTTCTTATAATAGGTTATTTTATCACAGGAGCATTTGATAAATGGATTTTAGAAATGGTTTTCATAGCTCATTTTCATGATTATCGAAATGTATGTTTCAAAGAGACAAAATAGCGTTTCTAAAAAGAATACTGTTTTTTTTTTATAGAATAAGATTATGAATGGCACCGCCAGCAATACATGCCAGCAGGATTCATTAAAATACAATGGATCAGGGATTAGAAACTTTAAAGATAATTAAATATTTCGTATGTTGAATCCAAAAGTAGAACAAACAATATTTCTATTGCATAGAATGAATCATATAAACGGAATAAACTGTTTTGAGTGAATATGGGTTGAAAGACAGGTTTATACTGAGTCACAATTATAAGGTTAACCTTAATATTTTGTAATTTTTGTAATAATATCTTTTACCTTCTTTAAGATCTTTATTGTATCTATAAAAAACATAAATAATGCGTATCCTTTAAAATATACTCGACAACAAAAGAAGTGTCCGGTCATTATAGGTTAATATTTTTTCATTGTATCAAAAGTGGAACCAATTATAACACGTTTGTTAGTTTCATTTATGATAATTATAGGTGATCTCGCAAACCTAACAATCTGGAATCCGTTTGACGAGTATCTCGTTCGTTTTATCGAAGGGCTAAGAAACATTGATTTCGATCATCATTCAATGAGTATCGGTAGGAGAGGAAAAGCACTATGTGCTAGAGATAGTATAAGGTTTTTGTAACTCAAAAACAGTGAGAAATAGTTAATTTCTATGCCACATGCGTCGCAGCGCACATCGTCAAATGTCGGAAAAACGTGTTTTTGGCGCTTAACTGCGAAAACAGTCTTAATCACATTACACAATAAAAGCGGTATGATTTCAAGATAGCTCACATGCTCTAAACTCTGTTAATTGCACTTTAAATTCCATTCGCTCCATAGCCTAGCCGTAATTTTCGAATAAACTCGGCAAAATTTGAAAGGGATAACTTAACCTGGTTATATTGACGGGGCGTTCGAACGAAAACGGTCATTGTCAATATTATCTTCAATGGTGTGCGAAATATAGAAAATAAACCGATAGGCCGTTGCTGTCCTTGTTTTCCATATAAACGATGTCGCAAAATGCATTGAAGATACGCTCGATATAGGCGCGGTTTCGCGCAAACAATCGACTATTGAGTGAATACGCTTTAAATAGGTTAGAACATTGTAATCTAGAGTTTCGAGTTATGAAAAACTGTTTAACGGTCATTTTTAGCCGCGTAATCACGCTAAAATTGAGTAGAATACGTCGATCTGTTTATCAAGGCATACGCTTGCGCGCACCATTGCTGCGAGACTTAAGCGTCGAAGTCGACCATCAGGTTGTCTTAGGCATGCACGAAAATGGTTTTCTTCTTGATGGAAAACAGAAACTACGGATTTAACAAAGGTTCATTGAATGTGACTTTTCGATCATTATCGTGTTTCGAAGTAACCAGAAAATAAGCC
>LQRL01107496.1:12252-33133 GCA_001703475.1 Hydroides elegans | reverse complement strand
GCTTTTGACTATGATCTAGGGGCCTATAGACCAAACGAACATATTCCCGAAATTTGCAAATCGCGAGCTCGGTCGTAAGGACGTAGCGGTTGGTTTAATTTTGTAGACTTGTTTATATAAAAAAAAACTGGTTCTTATAGTGCATACACCAATAACACATAGTTCATCTCGTGAAAAAAAAACAGATAGATCACCGGGAAATAATAAGCACCGTTTAATAATGAAAATGTGCCTTTAAAAAATACCCAGAACCGATTTTTATCATGCACTACTAATGCTTTGTATTTTCGCTGTTTATTTTCGCTCCTCAAGTTCAAGAGCACGTCACGAGGTTTTCAATACACACAATGTTCTCCTGCAATTTTAGCTGACTTTAGAAATTAGAGAATATAGATTTTTTATCATTATTTCAGCATGCTGGAACCCAATTTCTGACTTTGTTTTGCAAGAACATTTCAAAAAGGAAATCAATAAAATAATTAAATGATAAATTAATAAAAAAAATAAAAAAAAAACTATTTCGCGTTTAGGGACAATAGTTCATTTATGCATCAGCTGATTACTGTTTTGTAAGAAATGAAAATGCCAAAATGCATGTTTACGACGATAAAAAATTTACCTTCTGAGGAAAAAATGGTTGATAATTTCTTTAATTAAGTAATGGTAATAATTAATTATAATAGCTTGACATTCCATCATTAGCGTTCTGTGCTTCATAGCGCTTTAGCACATCAGAACTTTATGCCCAGGCAGGTCGGTCCACTCATGGACAAGCGGGCAAGTGACACAGGTCAGTGGTTGTTTCTCCGTCCACCCACACAATGCAGTAGGGGGAGATCGCGTGATTCTGTGGGTTTCTGTTCAAACGAATACAAAATGGTGTAATTGTAATAACCAACCGACTCATTCGTGCTTACAAAATTGTAAAACATGTTGATTTGATGAATATCAAATATCATTTGTTTCGTTAAAAAACTGGGTCCAGGATGAACGAGTAAATACTTTCATTAGGATATAATTGGTTATATTCAACTGAAGTTTAAAATCGAGATAATATAACGCGTTGAAAAAACAACCCTACCCTTGATCAACATCATACCTGCAGTGGTTGGCCACCTCATTCCAGGAACTCGCGCCGAAAACATCGAGAGTGATATTAGAGTAGAGATGCCAGTGCAAACAGGGTCGACCAGAGCTACTAATTGACATATCACCAACGTAATCTTCACCCTCACGCAAACAGTGCTCCCCTCCTGGATGAATGTACATATATTTGGCGTCCGACTTGTTAAAACAGGTCTCAAGACAATAAGAATTCAAGGAGTATACATAATTATCTTTAGGACCTGGATACATTGGATGCGTTTGTCGCGCTTCGTTTTCATAACAATCGTGTGTTTCGATGTATTCTTCTTGGGAAACCCAAAGCAAGTCGCGTTTTCGATTTCCCTTAAGGGAATATATTTGAAAACACTTTTGTTATAAAAAAAACGCAATAAATGCGCCTTATGTGGTCCAAATGGCGACCACATGCAAACAAATCATAATACATGTATATACATACCTGATTGGCACAGTTCCCCGCTGTACCCCTCGGCGCACTCGCAAGAAAATGTATCCAGGCCGTCGATGCATGAAGCGCCATTCATGCATTGATCTGGGACACAGTCGTTGGCCTCCAGATCTGTGAAATTGACAAGGTATCGGTTAGAATGAAATGAGGAATGATACGTGTTGAATGAATATTTGTTCTTACGATTTATCTGATAGATATGTATGAAGTTAACAAAAATATTCAAGGGCAAAGGGTGTATAGATACACATCGATTTCCTTTGGTGAGGTCATGGCCAAGTCTCTCCAGTTCCATGTCGAGGCTCTGTGGGTTTCTGTAAAAAATAAAGATTTGTTGACGTTTTATATAACGAAGATCCGGATGGCTGAATAACCCTCGGACATAAGGGCCTTCGGACATCAGGGCCTTCGGACATCCGGACTTTCGGATATCCGGACTTTCGGAAACACCCTGACATTCGGACAATCGGATATTCAACCTTTCGGACTTATGAAAAGTCACCGTTTCTTACACTCCCTTCATCTATGAACAATGTTGGTAATGAAAGCTGTTTACCCGAACATATTGGAATATCACATGCTGTCAATTGATTTTGTCCATCTTCTCCAGAGACGAAGCACGCGGGGACGACATCTATTATATCCCTACAACACAGATGTTTCTTATTCAATAAAGATAACAACCACATAGAACTAGTGATGAATAATTGAACTTAAGGTGTGTGCATGTGACGAAAATAAACCGTTAAATTTGTAATGTGAACATGTCAAATTAATTGCTAAGGTTATTTGAAGAAAACATAACCAAGCTAACAACTGCATGTCAGGTCTACTAGTGATAGAAAGACTACAAATGATCTCTCGGTGTCTTCAGCGATCACATATGAAATATAATATATAAAGTTCGCAAAATATACGGGTTTACAAACCTGCATTTATTTCCAACCTCTTCCCAGGAATTTTCCCAGAAGAGATCAATGCTAATATTCGGGATATCAAACCAGTTCAAACATTCCTGCCCGTCATGGGTCACGGAGACATCACCAAGGTAACCAAGCCTGCTGCTTGGTAACCGACAATCGTAACCTGGCACCTCTGATTAGAATGTACATATATAAAAGTATAATAAAAAATAGAAAAATACCGATTGAACACATCCGAACACGGTGAATGCGTTTGAACATTAACAAAATAGCTTCGGGGTGAAAGGTTTATTTTTTTGTTTTTATTGTATTTTTAGTATTTCGAATATCTAAAGTACATTTACATTCATACAGATATATACATAAACATTACAGAGCAAGTACATGACACTACAACAACCCTTCTAGTTTATTAAATATTTAGAATTTGTTCAGCTGCTTATTCAGATTGTTGGTAGCAAAGTATATTTTTTTAAAGAAAAACACCTTACCATCACAAACTGCTATATTGCAATACTCCAATGAAATATAGCTTTCGTCCATCACAAAACAAACTGGAGCACGTATTATTATATCCATTGGGTATCTTTACAAAACATATGCATGTTAGATAATTCACTTTTTTTACGATTGAATAATAAAGTGCTGATTATAAACGAACGAGTACTATTTCAATTATTCAACGTTCATTACATATATTTATTATTATAATATTGAAGTGATATGCAGGGTAATATCAACCAGGCAATATCACTTTTGATATTGTCCGGCCATAAATGTAACGAATTTCAGCAAAAATCTTTATGTAATCAAAGCAAGAAATTTCCTCAATGTCAATAACAACATGGTTATTGACCCTTACGGTATGAAAAATTAATGCCCATGCCCTTCGGATTTGGGCATTATCATTTTTCCTTTACCGGGTCAATAACCATGATGATATGGAACCTTCGGGTATTATTCCTATCATATTCGATGCAACCAACTCTTTTTTCATAATATACACATGTTTTGGGTTGGTTTCTTTTTATCAACGATTTTATTCACCCAGCAACTCTTTTCAAACATACGCCGATTTATTCACCTGCACTTATTACCCATTTGCTCCCATGCCTCATACTCCGTCATTGCCTCGATTGAGCTGGCACCCTCTTGTTCCCCGACGCGGAGGTAGAGGGAATAGACTGCTTGCCAGGAGAGACACGTGAATCCCAAAGTGGAGACACTGACGTCGCCAAGATAAGGGGATTCTCGACTCGGCATGCATTCGCCATCTGAGCAAATGTAAAGGCGTTTGGGCTCTTGAAAATACTATGCATCAACATTTCATGTATTTAAAAAAAAAACGGAGTATCACAGCAATTGAATCGCAAATTTCTTGTATTCTTAACTTTAAAAAACTATTTTTTTTCTTTAAAAAAAAACTCAATCGAACCCAGTTGTTTTCGCTATTAAAACCAACTAGATAAAATGGGAACATCTCCAATGATTATAAAATAAACATTCAACATATATGATCCATTGCAAGTCATGCTATGTTTACAACTCAGGATAACCCAAACATTAAAGGTCCTACCGTATTCACAGAGGAGACCGCTATATCCCTGGCATTCACAAGTAAAACTATTGACGCCATCGATACACGTCGCTCCATTTAAGCAACGGTTTCCCGCGCAATCATCTCCATCTGAATTAGTATATAATGTCATCATTTTTAGTCGTCGTGTACTAAAAAATGCTAAGTCAATAAACGATGTGCATTGATTTGGTTTAAGAGCCTGACCAGACTTTAAGCGACGCGGAGCGCCAGTGATATTATCCATATATGGTCTTAAAAGGAATTTGGGAAAATTGACTTTAAAGTCTTATAAATGAAATATAAGGATAAGAATCGCTGTCGTTCCGCGTCGCTAAATGCCTGGACACTCCTAGATGGAAATATTTATTAAACTCACAAATACACTATTAAAATGTAAATAATTGGACAAATATGTTCATTCAACTGACCGTCACATTGTGGTATGGAGCATGACCAGGCATCAAATTCCACAGCGGTCCTAGCCACGAAACACCAAGGGCCCATCCGATCCCAGTTAGGATTTCTTTAACATACAAAACACAAATGTGCTTTAATAGTCTGTATACATCGATAACAGATTTACCACCACTTTTTTTTAAAAATCATCAACACATTCGATGTCTTCATATGTTTCAAAGGCGTATATTTGTACTTTGCATTTGTACGGTTAAATAAACAAATTATAGGCAATTTAATCTGTTTAATTTACCTGCATTTTGATCCCACAGCTTCCCAGCTGTCGTCCGGGAAGAGAGAAAGATCATGGACAATCAAGCCGAAATGAGCCTTCTGGAAGTCGTGCCAATTCAGACACTCGGGCATCGAAACTCGTCCAGCGTACATTTCGTGGGGTCTATAGCACTCGTCTGTTAATGGACAACATAGAATGGAAATGATGTTGAGATTTAGAGTTCGCATTCAAAAAATATTTTACAACGATATGAATAGTACATATGACGCATGTTTTAAGTCAATTATGCACTCTAGGAGTTGCACATAACTAAACCATATAGACTACTACCATCCAAAACGAATTCGATGGCAGCAGCGGAGGTCGCTATGAGGGTATAGTGAATAATTTTGATCCCATCAAGATAAATATTAAATCAAGTATTTTATTTTAAAAATTCATTTCAATCCACACGCTTATGTAGAAGTTGGGGGTTGGATTCGGAAGGGTGGATTTCGAGCTTGCAGGATTTCTTACCTGGGTTATCATATATTGTTGTGGTGCTTTCCATTGCCGCTGTAGAGGAGACGGTTGCATAGTAGTAATCGCCCCCATAGTCCAGATCTTAAAGAGGACAAGTATCGTGATGCTTTATTGCATTAGTAAGCAACTAGATAAACCTGAACAAATATTAAAACTAATCGAACATATGTACACTTCATCGCTATTGAGAAAGCAAATTTAATAACGATAACATTGATAACTCTTCTTACCACTACACAAGGGAAGTTCACATGCTTCATACGCCAGACTTGTTCCTTCTACGTAGATGCATCCCGGAACACCGGCACCTGCTACCACCCTAATCATAATGAAACATGCTTGATAAAAAAATCAAATTAAACTATTATTTTTCTGTCAGTCATTTAACTCAATACGACATTGAGGGGATTTTGTTATAAATCAATTTATACACGATAAGCATTCGGAAATAGCTTCAATGACTCCGAATTGTCAATTTGGCAATTATGAACCATTTTCGTGCAGGATTTAAAGTAAAGAAAATGAAATAAAATTTTGACAAATGACTTCATTTTACATTTTCACAAATGTACCTGCATTTATTTCCTAAAACACCGAAATTGGCATCGGGAAACATTTCAATGGGAAACTGATTGTCAGTAAACAGATTCACAGTAAACCAGGCAACACATTGCTTGCCCAAATACGTTATGGCTAAGTCTCCTGCATAGTTATCATTTGTCCTGCATTCATCTGCAAAAGAAATATGTATCTATAATGTTAATGTTTTTCTTTAATTAATATAAAGGTACAAAATTATGCGGTGCTGCAAATAAATCGTCCTACGTCGAGTAAAATATGAATGCAATTGCGGATACATATCAACTTTGCGCCGTTGCAGTTTTCGGAGAATGGTGGCAATCAGCCCTTAGACGAAATAAGACGTGCCCCAAAGTTATTCTATACTCAACTGCCATACAATTTATATGAAAACAGTCCAATTAATCTATGAACTTGGCCAAACGCTCCTAACCAAAATGTCTATTACAGTAGTTACTTACTAGACTCGCAGTAGAGTCCGCGAAAACTATTAATACAGTGACAGGAAAATGAGCCACCTGCCTCAGCCTCACACTGGCCGAAGTTGAAACACGGATTTGGCATGCATGGGTCGTGATCGGCTAGAGGAAAAAAAGAGTCAGGTTGATTATTTATGCCGGACGCCGGGACGTAAAAAGACGTCCGGAAAACTTTCATACGGGCCCAAAGTAGGTCGTCCTCTCAACGTCACGTCCGAATGCGACGTACTATGGACGGCCTTTGCCGAGTGGGTTATTTTTCTTTAGAAATTTATTTTTGATATTTGTTCAAAGATATCTTAGGGAAAAATTGACACTATTGCTGATACTTTTGTCTGTTCATATTTTTTTCATTGTTTTTTTTTTAATTGTTTATTGTTCAAAACGTTACATTAAAACATTCGAGTAACAACCTTCACAGTGAGGGATATCACAGTTCTCTTGTTCATATCCAGTCAGTCCATCTCGCTCTATCTGGACGAAGCAAAATGGACCATCAGGATCATTGGTAGGATTTCTTAAGAAATAACAATACAAGAGATAGTCCGTTGTGGTTTACCATTCCGTGGGAAATACCTGCTAGATCTTGGTATCATACATTTTTGGAATTTTTTTAAGGTGCTCTTTTTAAATAAGCATGTTGCCATTTAAAAAAAATATATGCGTAAATTACGATGGCCGATATAAGATATTTCCATTATAAAAGAAGTATGCATGAGATAAAAAGTACAGTAAAAAACTATCCTATTTATGCTTAATCTTAGAGTCCATAAAAGCAATTGTTATTTTACGAGAGACAGCTAAATATGTACTTCAGTAAGTGATGCATTGGCATGTAGAGTATAGAAGTATATCAATTCAGAATTGAACAAATATAATGTGGAAAACGCTAGATATTTAATTTATAGCAAAAAATCGTAACGTTTAGTCAGTTTCACACTTGAACAATAAGATTCTACCATAAAAAGACCCACCTGCATTTATTGGCGAGATATGCGTAGCTTCCCTCAGGGAATTGATTTATCCCCTCGATAAAAGGATGAATCACAAAGTTACCTTGTGCCCTTCCCTGCGCACAAATGAAGTGATATATGATACCACAAAGAAAACACATATTGATTTGTAACAAGTTGATGAAATGAAAAGTGCTTGCAATATTTTAATTATATATCATACCATGCGGCACTGGATATAAAATGAAGTTTCCCTACTTGTATATTTTGCTGAATAGGTTCTTGCCAATCGTGACATGGCCGACCGGAAGCAGTGGTTGCTACGTCGCCATTGTAGCGGTTGTCATGGGTGACACACTCTGTAGTCTCGTCTGCAAGTCAAATATCGTTCAGTCATAACGCCAAGCACATAATCGAATATTGGTTTATAATATCGTCTGCTATGTCTGTAAGGGACTGGTCACATTGGGTGCATTTTGGAGCATTTTTCGCCCAACAAGCTACGTTTTCCATTTTCCCCTTGGGAAATCTAACAACTTGACTGGCCTAAAAATGCAACACGCATTATGACACTACCTTAAAGAATATTTTTGAGGGTAAATGTGTTCATGAACAAATAGCCCAAAAAACTTCTAATGTAGCAAGGCACTAAGTTCTCTTTCATTTGTATTTCAAAATCACCTTCTCATTCCTACTTGATTATTTGATGGGATTATATTCAAGATTATTCTATAGTCTACCTGGACATTCGGGAACACTACATTCTCTGAGGGCAAGTGCATCATTTTCAAAGACGAAGCACTTCGGGACAGTACCGCCCGTCAGTCTATCAAACAACACATATATGCACGTACATGTATATTAAGATAGTGCAATGAAACATCTAGATTATATATATTTATACATATACCTTCATATTTTTCCGATAAATGTCACAATCTTAACAAAATGAAATAAAATAATTCTGTGGAAATCAATTACCATGATACGCACGGAATTGGTCTATTAGAATTCTATAACAAGGTCATAGGTTACCTGCATTTATTAGAGAGGTCATCCCAGGTTCGGTCTGCAGGGAAATAATCCAAGGTGACCCAATCATAACCTTCAACCACTTCATGAAAGACGAACCAAGAGACACAAGGCCTTCCGTCACTCGCTACGGCAAGATCGCCTTGATAATAGTATCCACGTTTACGGCACTCAACTATGGGGAAAATAGAGGAAATACCGGTAGTAAAATATCAAATAATATATGTTCGTCTTTAGCTAAGTCTAATTGCGTAGTTTAGAAGTTGATTGTCGAAGTAACAAATGCTACTTGTGTTAAAATTGTACAGAATTTGCTGGTACATGATTTGTTGCCGGTCTGTTATGCACATAGGTGTGTGCATTGTTCGTAGCGTTTTGATTCTTGAGAAGTAAGCTTTTAACAATTAAGACATTCCCACTTTGCTATAATAATACTCGGCATCCAATGCGCATCGGTCCATTTTACATTATGCTTAAATAAAACATACATAAATCTCTTAATTACATACATGACTCGCAGAAGTCTCCGAAATAACCACGTGCACATTCACAAAGAAAACCATCGGCCTCCAAGGCGCATGCGCCATTGTTAAGGCAAGGGTTCGGCGTGCACGGGTTTGCGTCTGAAATGAATTAGACTCTACTTGATATATATTTTTTAGAGCAAAATGACAGTTCCAGTTTGGCTTTTTATTATATTATTGTATTCCAAGCATAGAATTATATTATATATTTATAGAACTTATAAGTCTTTATCAAAACCACAATTTGCAAATTTAAAAGACTTGGTATTGTGATAAATACACTTACATTGCATTGTTTAAACAATAAGATATATACACACTTCAGAGATCTACTTTCATAATTAAGCTACAAAACAGAACATTACCAAATATACTTCAAAACATACCTGGGCAAACGGGAATGTCACAAAAGGCGGAAACTCCACTTACACTGGAGTACTCCCCCTCCACATCAGGATCAACGAAGCAAAACGGCCGTTCAAGATCTAGAGGGTTTCTACCAAGCAAATAAAGAAAATATATAAGAATTCAAACTATGTGCAGAAATGTATTCGGTTTCTTTTCTTTTCTACCATGGGTATTTTGTTTAAGTATATAGATAATAGCTTCTTCCAAACAAAGGTTTGAAACTTTTCGGGATAAAGGAAGGGCCTGGCCACACGGGAAGCTTGTTCGAGCTTTTTATCCGAACAAACCACGAGTTTCAATGCAATCCTTACTGAAACCAAATAAAACGCAACAAAAAGCTCCCTGCATTTACCTGCATTTATTGGACAGCTCTGAAAAGGACGCATCAGGAAAATGGTCGAGATCATCCATGAATCTAAGCGTGAGATGGTAGTCATCTGCAAGAGAGCCATTGGCTTGCAGTGCAATCATGTGCGCCCAATCGGCACAGGGAAGGGCAAGGTCGTTCACGGCAAGGTCACCCGCGTAGTGGCGCGTGTTGTGCGGCATGCATTCGTCTACAGAAAGAAAGCAAGGTATATAGAATTCTTTAAAAAGAATTCTTTAAAAAGAATTCTTTAAAAAGATTGACGGATAGGTTCTGAAATAGTGATTCTTTAAGAGAAACACACGTATAAACCAAACGTCGGACGCGTTGTCTGAAAACAGTAACAGGTGAATATTTCCTATGAAAACATCGACATACCTTCGCATATGGGAATGGAACAGTAATCGACGATGACCGTCCCATTATCGAACACTACACAGAATGGATATGGGTAGCTGAAGAAATACCTTCAATATAAAACGACATCAAGTTGTTAAAATATGAAATAACGTTGAAATAAGTACTGTAATCGACGTATAACGTTTTGAGCATAGCTCAGCAAACTACATTATTAAAGTATTTCATCACATGATTCTAAATAATCATTTAAACCTCTGAAACTATTCCTAATACGATTCAACACAATTGACGTCACATTCATAATCCAGATGGCTGCACATTGCCCTAAATTTTCACAAGCAGACATTGCGTTCTCGCATAGCGAGTTAACAACACTACATGTACATAGAACAAGAGGGTATTTAGCTATTTATACGTTTACATTATTCAAATTTGGAGGGGGGAACCGTTACAGACTTTATTTATCCGTTTTATCTTAATGTTAACTTATCTGTATTCTATAAAAGATAAATGAAATGGTTCAACATTGATCCTATGGTCAGGGAGCTTTATTTAAGCTCTCTGCTATGGTACATGTAAGTCGGATGTGAGGAAACGATTTTGGATTCCATGAAAGATACAATTTTAAATTCGGTTGCCTAAGCGTTGCATAAAAAATGACTAATATGTGTAGAGTGTATAAGATCATCTTTTTGAAATTTAATAGCCCTCGCCATGCCTCCGGCAAGGCATTCTGATCAAATATGTACATATTCACGATACCAATATGAAATATTTGATCAGGCTCAAGTTGGAAAAGTCGTCGGGATGTTATTGTCGGATTTCTTAGATATTATACAAATTTGTGCAAGGCAAAATACAATAAAAAAGGAGCATATATTGCATTTTCAAATTATGAACGTACATTTGTATTTTGATAAAATATAACTTGATTCGGCCAACCAATTCTTTAATACACTTTAGTCCAAAACTTTTGTTGGGTAAAATATTAGATGTTATCTATTGGATTATATTTGTTTTAAAAGCAATTTATCAGTTTAATGTCTTATGATAAAAAAAGACTAATTTCTATTAAGATCGACCTTTTCCTTCCATCTTGAGTTCGCAATTTTCTAACAACCGTTTAGGTTGAACCACAGTATGTTCTTCTATTTGTATCCTATCTAAACTTTGCCCCAGTGACGTCATTCTCGGTTAGAAAACTTTTCGATACTTGTTTATCATGGCATTTTATTTGTTAACGATTAGAAAAATAGAAAATGGTAAGATAGTACTAGAAAGATGCTTGGTCATGAGGATATTTAGGTAATAAATGCCAGTTTTCATAAAAAATATCGTTATCTTGGTCACATACATGTACCTAGAAACATAACATATCACCACTGTGCTTGGATTAAGTCTGTAAGTGAGCGAAGACAGGAGAGGCGATCTATTCATAGTAAATGTACCGATCCCTATTAATGCTTATCCCCCTCCCAGCCCTCAAAAGAGCGATATTTGAAATAGTTTTGAAAAATATTTATGAAAAATAAATCCAGTTCCCACCTGCAGTAGTGGCCGGGATCATATGCCTCATGAGTTGTTATATTTAGAGTGATATTAGGCATTTGTAGCTCGAGCTCACTCCAGCTCAAACATGGCTTCCCACTTTGCGATACCGCCAGATCTCCATAGTACATGTGTCCCTGTAATTCCGTCACGCGGCAGTCACCTGAAAAAGGAAAGGCAGAGAAGGGTTATCTTCATAAAATGTAATTGTATCTAGTTTAATTATAGTTCATACTATACAATATAACATCAGATATAAAAAATCGGATATCGGTTGCTGATTCTCGATCCTAATGAATAAATTACATGACTGAATGATTGTAATTACATGAATGGATTAGAGCATAATCTATTCTAAATCAACACTTTTAAGTTATACTTCACAAGAAAAGCCTTTTTGTTTATACTGGAACTAAAATTGATAAGCATTCATATTTGAACTCATCTTTATCCATATAATAGATATTATATGTATTCATGTATATTATTTTGAATATACGGTTTTGATAGAATATTTTTTTTTGTATAAAAAAAAAAGACAATTCAAACAGTAACCGACTGGATTCGCACAATGGACCCCAATAGCCATCAGGACAATTGCACGTGAAATCTTGATTTTCGCCTCGCACGCAAACCGCTTCGTTCCAGCATGGGTTGGGGATGCACGGGTTCGCATCTGGAAAATAATAACAAAACTCAAACTTATGAAATTTGTGAATTGAATTAAATGGAATCGATCTCATGGTATATTCATGAAAACTACATCTAAGTTTTCAAGGTGGAAAAATTCTATGAAAATGCGTTACCTTCGCTGCATCGCGGTACGTCACAAAATTCACGCATTATCCAGGTACTATCAATGTCATTATGAACCACAACGCATGATGGACGATCTTCAAACCGTGGATTCCTAAACACAACCATTTATAAGGTTAGTCAATGATAATTTTACCATACGGCAAAGCTAGGAAGACGGTCTATCTAGGGGAAAACTCTTTGGTTGCTGTTGTGTGGTTTGACCATTATTTGAAAATATGCATCCGTAAGTACAAGACGTTAACAAATCTACCTGCATTTGTTGCCGAGCTCCTCCCACGACGACGCCCGAAACACATGCGGACTGTCCTCGAATCCCATGATGACTCCAGATTCTACTAGCAGACTCCATGGAAAGCACTGGTGTCCGTATTCGGTGATGGCCACGTTGCCGTTGTACTCACCGCGGGCACTCACGCACTCAACCGGGAAGGTGTCTATATAATAATTTTTGGGATAATACATGTATGTAGAACGGTTTGATACGATGATGTGAATTTAGTATTAAAAGTTTGGGTTCCATAGCCTATAGTTATAATTGGACTCGATGTGATACAGCCAATATAATTTATTAAATATAATATATTGATAGAGTTTCAGAAAATGTTACCAAAGGTTATAGATAGAAAATACAGAGAGGGGACCAGCACGGCATGTGTATATCAGAATATAAAAGAAAGTCACAGACAATTTACCTGAGAATTTGGGAACGACTTCACATAGAGTAAGCGGCGTTTCAAGCAACGACGGATCTCGCACAATGCTGAAGTACCTTTATAGTTAAATAAAGTAGTTAACTAAGAAAATTTGTTTTCAAAAGAGATTGGAAAATGATAACTCATTGCTTTAGATAATGCAGTCTTTCAATGTCGTAGTGATAAAGTTGTATATCCAATTCTTCACGTTTTCTTGTTTACTTTTTCTGCCTCACCTTCCAATAGGCGACTCATCAAAATAGATCGTGGGGAATTCGGCACCACGATCTATTTTGATGAGTCGCCTATTGGAAGGTGAGGCAGAAAAAATCCAGGTACTATCAATGTCATTATGGACCACAACGCATGAGGGGCGATCTTCGAACCGTGGATTCCTAAACTCAACAAATGTTTAGGCCCCAGATTCTACTAGCTGGCAAACAAAGAATAAAGATTTTACTCGAAGGAATAATATTTCACTCCTTTAAGCTGCAAATGAATTCGTTTCACAACAAAATAAGTCATATTTGACGCACTTCTACAAATCGTTCGCTGCGTACTCCTGTTTAATAACAATTTGATTACTGGCATAGCCGTTCGGTATATCTAAGCGATTTCATCAGGAAGGAAGTCTAGATAAATTGTTCTTACGTACTAGATGCGAATCCATGCATCCCCAACCCATGCTGGAACTAATGTCTAATTATTTAAGTCTCACCTTCCTATAGGCGACTCATCAAAATAGATCGTAGTGCCGAACTCGCCCGTAGTTAATTCATATTGGCGATATGCGACTAGCTGCTTGGTTTCGGAGATATATGGATCCGGAGAGTCGTTCATGACGTACATGCTGAACGCCTCCAACTCCTCCGCTGGTTTTGAAAACAGCATATAAAATCGTATTACTTGTATTATTAATGTTTGGCACTGTTTCATATATGACGTTTAATGTCATGTCTTTGTCTTTACGTACAATAAGAAATTTGATGTGATATTAGCTCATAAGCATACATCAATGTGGATCTGTCTCTAAGTTCGATAAAATTTACATTTAATCAATATAAATATGGATTATTAAACCAATTGTCTTGTTTCACAAACTTATTATTACCCACATCATCACAGAAATATGCATAGGACATATAACATTTAAACAGCCTATAGGTTTCCCACTATTGTAATAAATCACCTATACAACTTACGACAGCAATCCGCGCGACTGACCAGCACCACACCATACACTTTCATCTCGCTGCCAAGATCCAGTGTCCACCAGGGAAAGATCTCGCGTTTTGTCGAAAAGCAATACCTCGCGTCTTGGTATTGGCGAATATCGCCGTCGACCGCATAGTTTGGGTGACCAACACGCACGGAAGAGGAATAGGCATCAAGGCCGATTGAGGTGTCTAAATAAAAGAGTGTTATCCTATTTGTTACTAATTGAAGGAATAGTGCTCAAGTTTTTGATATTGATAACAGCTAAGATTTGTTCTGTGTAAAATCAATATTAAATTATCAATATTCATGAAAATTCCGAAATTCTGAAATACATGTAAGAATATGTCTCAATGAGAACACAATTAGAGCATATATTTTTGAGAAGTAAATTCTTCAAGTTTTTTTTTAATTTACCGCAGCCGAGAATCTCCCAACGTAGGGCGACCGCGCCGTGATATTCAACCGGGAGAAGTCGCACATAGCGTGTCATCACGTGACCATCTATAAAGTAGTTCGTCACCTAAGAATAAGTTATCGATTCTTAAGTGATATTGATTTTTCACAAATAAATAATGTATGGGTTAAAGCACGAGTAAATAGGCTGAATCAGTCCATTGACTAAAATATTATACAAAGCCTGTACAATGTTTTGGGTAATTGGTTTAGCTTACAGTCCATTATCAAAAAATAATAGAGTATAAATGAATTACGTCACTAGTGTAAAAAAAAATCATTGTTACAAACAAATCTAACATTATTTAGGGAAATATTGAAAATACATCATGCAGAAGCCGTACATATGAAGTTATTGGCACGAAGATGGGCATTTCAGATGCTCAAAGCCTGAGTCTGAGTGCATCTTAAATGCCCGTCTGCTTGCCAATAATTTCATATGTTAGGCTTCTGAATGTTGTATTTAGTTTATTACATGTCTTCAAAAGCAATTGTCAAGTCATTTTATTGCGGGTTTCATTTATTAACACTGGAACTATTTTCTTGAACGCGGAATAGAAAAAAATCGGTATTTTGCTTTTGTCAAAGATGTTGCTCATGTTTCACCATTTAAATCCTTACCGCAAGGAAAAAATATACAGTTTTTGAAGCATATGTAAACAACGATATATTAAAGAAAATAATCAAATGAAATTATTAACTAATTTGACTCATTTTCCTCTAGTTTTGTCATAACATATACAAGTACCTACGCATTTTGCTAGGGTGCCGATATACAGTAGCATTGTATTACCCTCCAGTACTCCCTTTATCATTTTCCATATATATTTCAATTTCCAACATGCAATAAATGATGTTATTATTTATTCATCAAATCAAGTTTATAAAAGTAACATTTTATTTTCTTTAAAATAGACATACCTTCGTGTTGCGATCAGAGTTGGCTGGGAACTGGACTCGAAGTCCGTCAAATTCGTAGATGAATTGCACATTTGTGTGGCTGTAAGCTGTTTCATAAAATGAAGCATTCAAATCAGTTCAAACTGAAATTGTTGCTTTAGATCGTCAACTAAAGCAAACTATTCAACTTATGAGAATTAAATCAATTCTAACAGAGAGTAAATAGGAAGATATTTATGTTGAACCGGCTGCAGATGGAGATCAATTCGCCTTATTTTTTTTTGCATAAATCTGTGGACATATACAATGTTTCTTCTTCGTGATATAAAACAAGCAATATCGGAAGCGAGTAGAAGATACAGTGTAGTACATGTGCATTATAATTCTTGAGTATACAATTGAAATGTGTACCAATTTCGAAGAGCGTGACCCACTGATCTGCGTCATGACGGCCTTGCGTGATCACTCCCTCCACAATACGCACCTGGCCCAGGTCAGCCTTCAAAAAACGGGATTAAAAGCGCATGATGTATTGATTGCACAAATATATATTGTGTTTCGGAAATAATTTGATGAGTAAACACATGCAAAAGTACAAAACTATATTAGCATAAAATTTTAATGATGAATATGATAATAATCAATCCTACTATAACATTATTCAACCAAGGACCGTATTCTTGGAGATCTTGTCTGTTTTTTTTGCCCTAATACCCAAGGCATCGATTACGTCTGACATGCATGGCGTATATAGTGTTACATAAACTTTCTTGTTATATTGAATGCACATGAAAAAAAAAATAAAATAAAGTCTGTCAAGACTATGAAGTTCGGGTTGAATTATCTACATTGATCATACTCTCAGATCACCTGTATCCATGGCCTTATATCACCCGAATCCGCAATCCAGCCACCCGGATGTCGTCCCTGTACATGCTGATCCAGTCTGGATCGAGTGGGGCGCGAGCGGTGATTGAGGGATGAAGACGCGGTTAATCTCGATTCATCGAGACGATGGCGTATTGAGGAGATCAGTGCTTTGTCGCAGTAATATCGATTGCTGGCCACTAGAGCATATGAGTTAAATGTTAAATTAAAAGACTAAGTTCATAGAGGTCATACACACTGCGGTTAACCGTTAAAAATATCGCATTTAGTGCTAACAAATGTAAATTCTGAGTAGTTCTGTGACACTAAAAAATAAAATTCAAAACATCCCTTTTTGAAATTCGCAATTATGCATTTAACATAACGTTTTGCAGGACTAAAGTACATAAGGTGCATAAGGTTTATTTAAGTTTGCTAAATATCTACTATATACCATCCATTATGATTATAACACGCAATTGGCTCTCAGTCACCTCATTACCTGGGCAAAAATCAAAGTGACACACTTCGACCCCAATCAATCCGTTCTCAGCAGTATAACAACCAGGCAATACCAGCCACAGATCCTCAACTGCCCTGAAACAAAATTTTATTTCAAAGCATAATATAAAGTTTATTTTTAAAGGAAGGAGAAGTAACTAGTTATGATTGCTTAATATTATAGAATTAATTTAGCATTGTATATGATACGTTATATCAATGATAATGTGTGGGTTGTATACGGAAATATACAATTTGCGATACGTTTCATGAGTATGTGATACCACCATACTGTAGTTAGATATACATTATTTCATCCCCATTTCAATTTATCGCTCACTTTTATCTTTATTTTCCTTTATAGGTATGACATACCGTCCCCTCCAATCCTAATCGAACCCACCTGCAATGGCTGCCTACTTCCTCCCAAGTCTCGTCGGGAAATGAATCAAGGCTGATATTAAAGGGACGGTCGGTCATGTTGTAGATGGCGACCCAGGGAAGACACTGTTTGCCCGAGATAGTCACTGAGAGGTTACCCGTGTACACATCGCCGGGATGTAGACATGGCACCTCTGTAATGGAAAAGGATGAGGCGCGTTTGTTTGAAAATTGTAATCATAAGAGAAATTGAAGGCGGAGATGTGCAAAATGTGTAAGAAACAGTAAAAGTAACAAACATGTGTATTCGTACCGTGACAAAACTGGGTTTTATTTGGTACACACACTATGCTTGTAAATGACTATGCTTGTAAAGAGCGCGCCCGCAGTTTTGAATAAAAAAATATCCAGTTATGAACTACGATGTATCATTTAGGATATCAACTAGGAAATTGCAATGAGTAACAAATGAAAATTCATGACACAACCAGATCATTTTAAGGTTATATATTCTCGGTATTCTTTAGTTGCAAAAACTCTTACTTACCAATATCACAGGTGACCCCTGTGTAGCCAGAGGGGCACCTGCAGAACAGCTCGCCATTGGTCCGCCGGTCACATGTCCCACTATTATTGCATTGCAGATCCACTCCGCATACCTCATCTGAAAGGAGGAGGGGTAGCAAATCCTTAATGTCCTATTAACATGTTTCCAATTAATAGCATAAAGTCACAAGAATCGCTGTCGATCTTCGTCGCTCAAAATCTGGCCAGATACTTATTTGTTATAAGTGGTGATTGCTATCAATTTTTTATGTTTCAAATGCACAGATTACCCAGATCTCTATTAAATCTGTATTTTAGGAAAGGCAAAGGAATAGCACAATAAAACATGCACAAACATATAGTGAATGAGTGGATAGATTAACTGATAAATGTATTAAGTATTTCTGTTCTACCTTGACACTTGGAGATGTTGCAAAACAAGAGCCACCATACACTCGTGAAAGGGTTCTCCACAAAGCAAACAGGGCCCGAGTCGAAGTTCAGAGGATTCCTGTACATAAAATGTATATACTTATGCATCTGAATAAATAAAAACAGTGAGAGCCTATAAAGTATAAAATTATATCTATATGATTTAGGGCACAAAATCCATTGACACATAAAGAGAAGACGACGCCCTACACAGGCGCGTATCTACATAACGGAAAACATTGTGGTGCCTCCTTTCGATCCCGATATGTGTCAGCATCATATGCATTAGTAACCCCATTCGGATCTCATATCTCCTTTACAAGCGCCCCTGTTTCTAAGTGCCTTGATCCGCCTTTGATATAGGTAACATGCGCTGATCCATATACATGTAATGTTAAACTGGGGATGGGCGCAAACAGTATAAATTATCGGACTGAACCGGGGGGCGCAAAATTATTATTTTTTGTCTTACATATAAGGACGAACAGGTGGGGGGGGGGCGGGGCGTCTGCGCCCCCTATAAATCTGCGACTGGGAACTAACTTATCTTTGCTCTCACCGACACATATTCTCAGCCACTACGAGATCTTCATCGACAAAGAGCTCTTCATATGTGTACCACACCCAATAATCGCTTGGCATTTGGTAATGAACAGTTTCCCAATGGAGACATGGCAGTTCCAGGTCTCGCGATCCCGTAATGCGATTCGTATCTTGGACGGTGTTCTGATGTCCCGCGTACTGTTGGAAGCTATGTTCGCAATTGTCCGATTCTGCGAATGAGGAGGAATCGATCGGTTAATCATTTACAAAATATTTTTTTTGTGTCCTTTTAATCAATTTGTTTTTGGGTTCCATCATCTTCGATATGACACTGATATCCACTTTTGTTGGGGAAAGTGTATATATTTATAGAAAATAATAATATTATATAGGGGTCACAGGCAAGGACAATTACAAGAACAAGAAAACAGCAACATATTTTTTCTAGTATCTTATCTAATAGTAGAACCAACACATTGTTTCGCTTTGAGTATCGCCAACAGGGTAAATAATGTACTGAGGAAATTAATCTAAACTATTATATTCTAATATGGAATCGATCCATATCCTAATTAAACACTATTTTGAACAAAAGCCTATTATGTAAATACAGCGTTTAATGGGACGTAAATGTCGTGTCGAATCAATAACGACTGATCGACAATGTATTCCGGACGTGTCAATACGTAGTGATCTTAATTAATATTTCTTAGTAATTTTCTTTCGACACCATATCCACGTTATATTTGCGCCGCCGATGCTGGGAAGTAAAACTACATCATGTATTTATTTTGCTATGAATACGAATCATGAGGTCAAAACATGGCATCACTGGTATCTGCAATTGAGCAATGCATATCGAGAAAACCACTCAACTAAAGCGCAAAAACGTCGTTCCTACGCCCAGGGCAACAAACTTGATTGGGAACACGTTCATATGGTCCAAAAGAAGAACTCACATCCGACACTCTTAGACGTCTTGCTAAGTGAGAACGATGACAGAGAACACCCACTATTTTAATCGCGTACTCACCTGTGGAGGAAAGGAAAAATGGAAAAACGATGGAGAAAGATATAAAATGCTCGACCAAGAAGTACATAAAATGTGCGACAAAGCAAAGGAAGAATGGATAAGTGAAAACTGTGCAAAAATCGAAGAGCTGGAAGCACAGCATAAAACGAGAGAAATGTACCAAAAAGTGAAAGAAGTCACCGGAACAGACAGAAGACGAGCTGGAAACAGCTGCATCTCGAGCAAAGAAGGAAGGGTATTATTCGACCAACAGGAAATTCAAGACCGATGGAAAGAGTACATAGAGGAACTGTTCGCAGATGATAGAGGAGAGATTCCGCAAATGGATAACACAGACGGCCCCGTTATACTCAAAGAAGAAGTCAAAAAGGCCATAAATTCCTTACGACCTGGTAAGGCCCCTGAAGGCGATGAAATATCGACTGAAATGCCGCAAGCTTTAGATGAAATAGGCATAGACAAAATCACAGATCTATGTAATAAGATCTACGATAGCGAGTATATTCCAGAGGCCAGGAAAAGTCAACATTAATCCCTTAACCCAAGAAACCAAAAGCCGTGAATTGTACCGACTTTCGATCCATTAGCCTAATGAGTCACGTTACATAAATTCTACTGAAAATCATACTGTACCGCAACAGCGCAGCCATTGACCGTGAAATTGGTGAAAATTAAAGTGGATTCAGAAAAGGAAAGGGTACACGAGAAGGAATATATTCAATCTGAGAACGATAAACGAGATATATTTAGATAAGCAGAAAGATGTATATATATGCTTTATAGACTACGAAAAGGCGTTTGACAGAGTTAACCATGAAACGCTGATCGAAAAACAAACTAGCTGGAATGGATTGAAAGGACGTACGAATTATAGCCAGGCTCTACTGGGAACAGGCTGCAGTAGTGCGAACCGACCAAGGGAACTCAGAAGGTATCGAAATCCGTAGGGGAACGAGGT
>LQRL01107494.1:966-18262 GCA_001703475.1 Hydroides elegans | reverse complement strand
TGGCGAAGTCCACCATGGCGACCACAATGGTTCGATCGTCATCCGGAGCACAATTTGGATTGGGGACACCATCAGGAAGCTTTTGTTAAAATTTGAAAACACTACGACCAAAACTGTGTGAGGAGATAGGTTTTGAAAAAAAAAGTTTACTGAATAACTAACTAACTAACTAACTAACTAACTAACTAACTAACTAACGGCGGACGACGCCGACCGATCTCACAAACCCAGTTTTCGTTTCACGAAAGCTGGGTTAAAAAGGTAAACAAAGAGTGATTATGTGAAATACATAAATTATGCCAGAAAATATCAAGGCTTTGAACTCCTGGCCCCCGTCTGTTGGTATGGAATGGGTAGATCAAGGTAAATGCAACGTTAATTTAAATTTATCAAATAACGACATCAACATTACTCAAATCGGATTCTTCTACATTCAATACATTCTTGGTATACATATACAGTAAGACAACCCCGAAAGCACATTTAAATTATATAAATCGGTGTATCCTCCGCGGGTTATACACCGATACTTACGGCAATCAAAACTGAAAGCAAACTTTGATTTTATAAAATCCTAATTTTCTCAAGGTTTTCTCTACTACGACTCCCGATCCTCCACCTAAACCTATGTTATATTTATATACAATATACTAATTCAAACTTACCACAGTGCCAGCTGCCGGTAGAGGCACATCATAGAGATGGTGCAACAAGTGTCCGGCTAGACGCAGGAAGGGCAGGCAGTAGGCTTGGACTTCGCATTCAACGCTTTGCGGCGACCAGATACGGCCGCAGATCTATATTTGGAGAAAAATATTACATTATAATTTGGTTTCATGTAAAAATCATGAATAACTACATTATATTTAACTAATTTTATTCTGAGCCTCCTGCTAAGTCAACCGCAGATCTACAATTAGAGTATATTAGACACAAGGTAAGGATAATGCATGGGGATCATGGGTGCAAAATTATGTGTTTTCAAAATGTTAAGGCAAATCACAATAGTCTCCGGAAAAGTGAACTTAATAAATTCAATTAAACTTAGTATCCGCTTTCTTTTCTGTCAAAGTTCGTTATTTAATCAGTTACAAAATAATATTCAGCTAATTTAAAGTTAAGATACTTTGAAATGTAAACATGACAGTTAAGTTTCTATTTCCAAATATGAATATGGATGAGATCCTACAACGAATATAGACCACCTATGGTATTGAAATATCTAGATATCATGTCAAAACATAACTGACCGTTGGTACAAAGGGGTCGCTTGCTGCTTCATCCTGGTAGAGTCCACTGTTGCTCAAATTCTGAATCACGCGACCAAGGATTCCCTCCAAAGTGTGACCATTCCACTCGCCCTGCAAAATACAATAATATGACGTTTAAAGCTCATGTGAGACACCATTTAAACCATTAAAGAACACATACACAGGGTTGTTCAAAGCTGATACCGATTCCTGATGACCAAAGGGGTGAATCTTGTTTGGTCACCCCATCCGTCGTTACCTTTCGCTAGATAGCTGGAAGTTTCGGGTTGGCCGTATAGACCGACATTTATTCGTTATTTAAATGAAATTAAGGAACTAAGCCTAGTCCCTACCCCGCGGCTACACAATGACCCTCTCATTGTCTTACCTTAGATGCCCCAGTTGTCTTGAGCTTAGCCGTCCAAGCAGATCGTTCCTCGTCGCTGAATTCAAGCGACACTTGCAGTAAGGCCTGGATGTAGGTCAGGTTGAAGAGCGCCTGCACTAGGTACCAGCACACATCTATGAAGGGGGCAAAACAAAGAAAGGGTAATAAACTTTTTAAGTTTTAAATATGAATTACATTGCAGGCCGATTTGAAAATTTAAGTGTAGAACATTTTCCCGTCAGTTTTAAGAAATTGAAACCTCGGATTTATCGGTTAAGTATTCGTTGAGCTAAGTTTTTTTTTATAAACAGTTTGGAATATTTGTTTTAGGCATAAGTAACTGGTACAACGAATCGAAACTAATTTCAAGGATGTTCTGTACAGAATATACGTTGTTTCATCAAATAGGACATCCTAAATTTGCAATTAAAATCTGCAATTTAAATCTGAAATTTACCTTTGCTAGTAGTTGTTGGCATGCTGAGCACGAGTTGAATGAGGAGAGAAGACGCATCTCGCAATAAGAGAGGGACGTCGTTGTTTGGTATTTGTACGCTTTGGCTGAAACGTAGGGGAAACACGCTACATCAACATCATACTTAAACATTATTATTAGAGTTGCTATAGTTTATATATCTACACCAGTCCTGTGTACGGATTGCTTTGACTTATATGTATTCCACAGGAGTTTCTTACAGTGCTTATGCAGCTTACAAATTTAGCATCTTCATTTTGTCATGGCCAGCTTACAAATGTAGCTTCTTAATTGTTTCCTGTCTAAACTACCCAAACCCCCTTCCCTCCGACGTCACTCACCTATCAGCTTCAGGTCTGGCCCAATCGCCGACGAGCAGCTGCCACAACTCAGCGCTCTGCTGTTTACTCAGGATGCGCACGTGGAGGGCTGACACGTGGACTAGCGGCACTGGGCGATAAAAGAGAAAGACACGTGGGTTGGGCGATAAAAGGGATTGCAGGTTTTATATGGCTATCACTAAAATACGGTATTACATTACGTTACATTCCGAAGAATACCAAGACTATTTTACAACAATGAACTTAAAATGGGCAATTATTGTTAATTTGACAACAAAGAATGAAGATATGAAAACTAGAACTCATCGTCCTATATTGTTACTTACAAAGACACGTTTTGCCCGTTGAAAGGGAAGGTGAGCCTGATGAGGCTGGAAGATTTCGCTGCAGAATGGCCGTCTCCAAGTTACATCTGTCAACAAGAAGTAATCAGATAAGTGCAAATAAACCAGACAAAGGTTTCGACACTTTCAAAATGAAATCCTGATGTTCGTTAATCGGTTTCATATAACTACATATAAAGTTGTCTAAGTATTTGAAAATTGTTGAGATGTTTAATAGAACTTCAAAATAGAAGATCAAAACTGTAAATTAAGACGTTGTGACCAAGGAATCTCACTCTTGGCTAGTGGTCGTGGGTTTTGATTTTCGATTAAGAAAGGAATGAACGGAGCTCGCACTTACCTGATGACGGAACAAACAAAACGCAGAATGCTTTCATCGGAGGGCGTGCTACCGCAGAGCGAGTAGCGTTGTTCGGTTGATTTCGTCAAATCTTCCATCAATCGACCCATTGCACTAGTCAAGGCACTCGAACTCTGTTGGGAGCAAATGATTAGTTTTTCACAATAGCGTAGCCTACATACAGGTGTATATTTTCAGAGGTGCACCTTAGCGGTCGCACGGTCGCATATGCTACCGTCGTTTCGTCCGCGCGAGTGTTGTTTTAGAAGACACTCGCGCTAGTGCGAATGTAAATTTGATAGAAACCCACAATGTGTAAAACCATTTATCTTTAAAGGCATAAGAAAATTGCGCTCGCATTTACGATGTGATATTTCAAGTAAAATATTGTGCGCGAATGTCATTCTAACTGCGCGAGTGGCGTTCTGGATGACGATCGCGCTTGCGCGACCGTCGATATTGGGTAAAGGTGCACCCCTGTATTTTGAACAAATTTAGCTTAGATTCGTTTAAACGGTTGTATATTCATTTGTAGATGGGTTAAAAGCGGTGTAATGTAGTCTGAGATTGTCTGAAATAAATCTACAACCCCACCCCAAATTTGAAGCGATTTTCCCCCAACCAGGCTAGACGCACTTCGCAGTAAAACGTAATTTAGATAGAGACACACTCTCACAAAGGAAGTAACCTCTTGGGCATATCTGTATTTTCAGAACATTATTTTTTGAGAAACTGAAATCTCAACAAATCTTTTCACGAAGAATCCTTCTCATTTCAACACTATATCAAAACCCCACTCACAAAACAGCCCACACCCTATCCCCTCTCCTTCAATACTTACCGGCGTCAGAGGTCCCTTGCAGAGCGTAGCCGCAATCTCAGCGACAGTTTGCCGGTCGTCAGGCGGTGTCGGGGTCACAAGGGCCGGGCCGGCAGAACCGACCAATGGTAGAGTGGTGTTGGCGAGCTGGCGGCATAGGGGACACCAAAACTCACCTATGCGAGGAAAGGCAACCAAATGTGGATCAATATTAGTATTTTAAATGACTCGATGATCACACAGGTGACACACAACACTCATCTTATGAACAGAGTAAATATTTGAAGCTCAATTTTCAAAACGATACGATAAAGTAAACTCACTTATGTGTTGAAATGATGTTATAGGTTGACCATGACCCTGCGATACTTAAAGTGAGCCACAATATATCGTATCACATATATAAGTTGCTCTAAAAGACAAATTTGCCACCATTTTAAAACAACAAATGACCTATGGTAAAACTGTAAAACATGGATTAAGAAAAGAAAATTTGGAGACTGTGTTGTATTACAATTGTCAAGTCGAGTTTTACTAGTAATGATAACATCATTGCTACTATGAATCTTTACGACAGCTTACCTTTTTCGAGCGTGAGTAGATGTTGCGCGTCGTTGCGTAGCGACCGCACGTAGGCTTCGTGACACGACAGGTGCACGCTGTGGCCGCACGTCTGGGCCTGCACGCCCCCTTGCCAGCCCACGCTGCCTGCTAGGGCTACGGAGGTCTAAAATGAAAGATTGCATATTTGATATTCAGTAGAACCTCCTACAAGAAGCAACCGAACACATCGGGACTGGCGAAAACTGTCCGGTTAAACCGATTTTCGGGTTATCCTATAAGATTTATAAAGAAAATATGGACGTTGAGTCTTCTGATTATGTTTTGTTTAAAGCCATAATTCGGTTTAACGAGGGTCTGCTGTATGCTAAATAGGGCCTCCGACGTCTGAGGTGTATACAATTTAGAGCTCTGTGCGACAATGTGGTTAGTATTTTATTTTATTGACATTAAATTTTGGTAACCGACACTTGCGTTCAACTCGTTTACTTTTTTTAACAGGCGTTTTATAGACCTTGTTTGTTTTCTGGTTGTTGTTCATATTTTGTTTAAAATGTCTATGTGAAGGCATCTAATTGATTTCAATTCTTCTATATTCGTCTCATGTATTCTTAATTTCGTTTACCTGTGAGAAGTGGTCTAGCAGTGCTTTGAGCCTGGCACTCCACTCTGTAGCATACGAAGCGGGTGTGGGCGCAGGGGCACCGGCGCTAAGAGGGAGAGGCTGGGGACCGGGCTGACGAGACCTCTGACCCAGCACTGAAATATATGATACATACATTGTAAGATAAGTCTAGTTATAGTTAGTATAATATATACCCGGTATTCACAGTGACTATGCATACAGATACTTGGTACTGCAAAGTTTATTCATAAATATGGAAAAAAATAAAATATATGAAGGGCACAGACACCGGATTATATAATTCACTAACACACTTCTACCTTCGCCTTTGTTCTCTTGTTTCATATAACTAACTTAGTATTATCTACATTCACTAAATTGTTCTCTAAAGCCTTTAAATTATTTGAATTGAAGCCGATAGATATAACGTACCACTACTGGACTGCAGCAGACCCACAAGGCCCATTGGATTCTCATCTGTTGAAGCCGACGTGACATTGCAAATTACGCAGTCGTATACAGCTTCACTGGGCATGGAACCCTGCCAAAATAGTCACAATGGAGTATATGTTAATAATATTTAAGCAGATTTTTGTTAGCTAGAATACCAGGGGTTCGGTCAAATAGGTCCCGATAAACTGTGGGTTCCTTTACAAAGTAATAATTTTGCTTAAATGTTTCAGTGATGGGACCTATATATTTGTTTCGATAAATAAATAGTTCAAGAAAAGGTGTGCGTATCACTGCATGTTGATATATTGTTTAAGAATTAGAATGCGCATCATACATGATTTCTGCGAGCGGAGGAGGGAGCTCAGTTGTTTAGATCTATAACTGGTTTGGTGTGGGGGTAAAAGTGTGTTCTAACCTCATCCGGATCGGTTGCTTGTGAATCTGCCTCTGACTCCAGTTCGTCTCGATTTGCGTCCATAAATTGCTGTCGCTTCGCTGCGAACTCGGCCATCACACGTTGTTGCTTGAGGCGGGCGCGCCGTTTTCTAAGTGGATAGGAAATTATTTGATTTTGTTTTAATTACGCTGATAGGTGTACACATATCTTTTAATGAGATGATTTGGTTGGTTAAACTCAACATGGCCCAAATCCAAGTAAAAAAAAAAACGCTTTTTTTTCGTGTATGAAAATGAGGTAACCGCGGCTGGTATGTATACATGTACGTTTTCGTGATTCACGTTATACACTACAAAACCATACGGAAATATACATTTAAAACATAATATCAAACCATTCAAACCAGGTGCTGTACATGTATTTGTTGTTCACTCTATTGTTAACTATTAAGCAATTCTCAGATATCTTATGTCTTTTTAGCGTCAAAAACAAAACGCCTCGATCAAACAACTTCTTAAAATACACCATACCTCTCCTCTGCCGTGTTTGCTTTTCCTTTCTTCTGACCCTTACTCTGATCAGCGATAGTTTGCTCATACAGTTTACGGATAACACTTTGATTCTCCTCACTACGTTCACACAATTTATCCAATACTTTGGCGACAAAATATGCGCCGCCTCCTATCCGTGATTCTTTGCTAGAATCACTTGTGGCACCGGACATAGTTTCCTTTCCATTATCTGCAGTTTTGTTATCAGTTTTGCTATCACAGCTATTTGGTTTATCACTACTACTTTGATTAATGTTTGCCGCCGCCCCTTGTCCCATAGCACTATGAGATGCGGTACTTGTCCCTGATTGGCTAGTCCCCGGCACGGGAGCTTGATGTTGTTCACCGACCCCTCCCGCAGCCGCCCGGGACCCCATACCGGGCGGTATATAAACAGATTTATCCCCACTCCCGCCACCGGTCAATTTACAATGTAATTTCCATAGCAACGTAATTATACTGTCACCGACGGGCACTTGTATGGATTTGTAATGAGATTCGATATTCGCCGAGACACCCGTTGTTCGCATACGGGCGTGATGGGATGGGGGTGGGGGAGCGGTTGAGGTGGAGGGGTGGGTTGTCTGGGCGGTTGCCGTTTCCTGTTGGACGGTTTCTTCCAGAAGGGCTTGGACTGCGTTGATCACTTCGCTGGATGTGTTGCCCCATGAGGTGGTGCCGGCAAGAAGACCCGAGGATGCTGCAAGAAAGACAGAGGCATAACATTAATGCTTAGTTACAGGTACATGCATTATACACAAACAATATGAATTTGTGTTAAATATCTGAGCATTGCTAGTCATATATTGGAACGTCGCAAGCACAAAGTGAGGTGCTTTCAATGGAAAAGTCAAAATTGAAAAAAAAAGCTTAATTTACGAAATATTAATCGACGATGTTAGGTCGATCGTCGTGATGCCTCCGACGAGGCACAATTTCGATGTTTGGTTGTATTAGTTATGAATAACAATTAATGAACTCCTCCGAAACAAACAATAGCCTGAACCTACTGCTAACAAAGTGCAACAATAACCTTCACGCTTATCTTTGCTTTTCCTCTACCACATCATCATTTAACAGTTTTATAACAAAAACCCTAAACAATGAATCAGATGAAAACAATGAATTACTTACTCGACACACTGCCCGGAGACAGGTAGATATCGCTTTAATCTCTGCCGTTCCAAAGGTGTGGCCCCTCATTGCCCTTACAAACCCCCACTTCAAACCCCACCCATATTGAATAGAAAATGGTAAATGAAATGAATAACTCACTTGAAACACTGCCCGGAGACAGCGCAAACAGCCCTTCACTCTCATCCTTGCCCTCCTCTTCTACATTGTCATTCCACACCCTCACGGTCACACTCTCAATACACGCACGCGCATTTGCGTCGATGTCGCTCGTTGTGAAATAGGTGCTGAGTTCCTTGTCACGGTGGGTGCACTCGGATGGAACAGTGGGGAGCTAGAAAGAAGAGGGCAAAAGACCTTGTAAACAATATCCCTACATATTTTTTTAATGGATTGGTATAATTGCATTCAAATAATACCCTGATACCCCGTGATACTATTACAAAATAGACTCTTATTGTAACTTGATGTTATGTGTAAAACCCTGACACCCCGTGGACTATAACAAATTGAGTCTTATTGAAACGTGTGTTATGAGACATGAACCTGAACGTATAATGTGCCTACAATTATCGTTTCATTGTAAATCAACGAACCTCCGGCATTTTACATGTGCAGTGAGCCGCGAAGTCCTTTACTTGGAATATAATTACCTATTAAGTATTTAGTTATACATAGGTTATGTTTTGTGTATCAAGAAAAATAAGATTAATCCAAAGTCAGAAAATAAACTTACCTTTTGGCTTTGTCTAGGGTCGGGCGTATTGAGCGCCAGTTCGAGGAGATAAACTGTTAAATAGGTCATCGCTTCTGAAGCACTTTTGTCGTTCAGACACTAAAGCAAAAATACATTTCAATATTTGATTTTTGGCTTACAATGAAATCTATAAAATGTAAGGACATCGAATTCAATCATTTGATCGATTACGTACGTATACAATTCTGAGCAATCATTAGTAGCCTGACGATAATGTTCTTCTTATAATATTTAAATCTGTAACCTACCTTATGCAACAGCGTGAATATGAGCGCGTGCATCGTGCGACAATGCAGCATGCGGTTGAGGTCTTGGTATTGCGCATGCGCGGGCTCAGGCAAGCGGAAGGGCGGCCAGGGGGCCTCGGTGCCACTGTACAGGCCTTCCTGCTTCACACTAAAACGAAAATATAAACGATTTTTTTCATAAGTGCCTGTTAACATATTGTTATTCAAGGTGTCAAGGGTGTTTCAATTAAAAGGTCATTCTACATATCTGATTGTAAATTGTTGATTTTTGTTTTCAAATGTGGTCAAAGTATGGTAGTTTTCTAAATTGGAAAGGACTCTTGAAAACCTTTAAATCTCTTCAAATCAAAATGTGCCGGTGTATTACCATATCATATGCAATACTATCTTTTATCTCAAGAATGAATTTTAGAAGAACTTATATTTATAATACGGACTTACAAGGCGGTATATCTGTCCATGGCATTCTGTGAGTCCTTTCTATAAAGCGATCGCAGTGATACATGAAGTGGATCAAACAATGTGCGCCAAACATGTGCCTTGGGTTTGTAGCGACCTTGCTGCATACCGCCTGTGAGCTCGAACACGGGCGCTTTGTACTCGGCCACCTTCGAAACCAAAAGAAAACGTTGAACTTTAGCAATAATAGGTTTAATACAAGTGTTCTCTTTATATTCTACATGTATTTACATTGAGCAAAATTGATTTTCAAATCTATTACATAAGCACAATTTTTCAATGGTTTCATAAAAGATTCTTACAGCACCTTATGGATTTCTTTAATGCGAAACTTGAGAAAATGAAATGTCTTTCGAATCAAACATCAAGTTAATTTCGCTCCTTGCCTTCTTTGCCATTTTTCCTTTATGTTTGATGTTAAATTCGAGAATTGAAAATGGAAGTTTGGTGATTGATGCTATGAGTTTTTCCACCTGTCCGTTGTTTTTTACCTGTTATTTTTTATACATTTTAAAAAAATATTTCTTGCGTCTTTTTGTACCTGTTTCAATATTTTATCAAAGTGCGGTGACTGGTGTTGCGATACGCCACACTTTTCAGGAAGCAATTCCTTGAGCTGAGAGTGCGTTCGCTCGGCTGTGCACAGAAGGGACACCAGTTCAGCACGAGTCACGTCCTCATCGGTCATACCTGAATAAGGAGAAACCAAATGAAAAATAATTCAATTAAATGAAGATTAATTAGTTAGTCCAGCCACATATCAAAAGTAAGGCTCTTCGCCGACGATACCATAATGTATCTCGCCATTTACTCCAACACTGACGCATCCAGTCTCCAGGAAGACTTGAATCGTCTAGCCCAATGGGAGGCTATGTGGCATATGGCTTTTCACCCAGAAAAGTGCCACGTCATAAGCATCATCCGGCGTCGCAAGTTCCTCGAACACACATATCTCCTACACGGCCATCCCTTGGCCCATGTTGATTCTGCTAAATATATCGGAGTAACAATACCATCTGCTGGAATAAGCACGTCAACAACATAGCAACCAAAGCAAACCATACGCTTTCATTCCTCAAAAGGAAACTACAAATAAACGATACGAAACTAAAAACGACAGCCTATCAAACACTAGTCCGCCCACAACTGGAATACGCAAGCAGCGTATGGGATCCGTACACCAAGAAAAACACCGACCGCCTCGAAATGGTGCAGCGCAGATCGGCCCGCTACGTTCTAAACCGCTATCATAACACCTCCAGTGTCACAAATATGCTTCACCACTTAAAGTGGGAATCTCTCGAACAACGACGAAAAGCTCAACGAGTAACAAATATGTATAAAATATGCAACGGCGTAACCGTATTAGATGATTCCGACCAACGCCTTATCCCTGCAAGGATAAGACTCCGTACAAGCCACGAGAAGTCATTCGAGGTCCCTCATTCGCGAGCAAACTACCACAAGTACTCATACGTACCAAGGACTATCCGCGACTGGAATGCCCTACCGGCTAATGTCGTCTCGGCACCCACCTTCAAGAGGTGCCTTAGCGACCTCAAATCGTTCTAATCTACAAATGAACAGTTATGCCTGCACGCACCTGTATATAGTGTACAGCACAAATACATACACTACAAGGATATAAAAGTTTCATAGACAATATGACTAGTTCGACATGCGCACAAATAGTCTACTGACATAAGCTTTCATGATTGAAGTTGATCAGTTTAAACACGAAGAAGAAGACATATGTGACGCGAGATAAGACGTGTCACAAACTGATTGTACTGATATACATGTAAATCGTGTCGTACACCAAGGCATACCATTTGCACTAATTTAAACCAATAGTTATTGTTTGTGGAGAAATGGTATTACAATGCCATGTTTCTATAAATTAACATACATAAAATCGGTCCTAATTTTCAATAGAATTTCTATATTAAGAAGATGGTACCTTAGGTCTAAATATGACCGAGCAAGGCTATATAGGAGGTGGTGCAACTCACCGTGTCAACATTTTTACGTAAAGGTCAAAATGTCAGGCATCTTACCTAGGTGGTGTCTGAAGGTCAATATATGGCCCAGCAAGGTCAACGCAGCTTCCATCATTGGCGTTTGTTTGTCGGGCTCGATGTAGGGGCTTTTGGCGCCCACCGGGTCGAAGGTCAAAAGGTCAAGCACGTGGAAGCGTTCAAGGACGGTCTTGACGAAGTAGTCGGGGTCAAGGCGGGCCGCGCACATCTGATGGAAAAATACTTTTAACAATAAACTATTTCATGAAATTTGTGTATTCTTATAGTTGAGGTAATTGAGGTCAAAACATAACTTTATATTAAACTTTTTGCCAAATAAAGTATTAATTGCAGCTCAATAGCAAAATAAAAGCGTAACATTTTCTTAACATATTCGACCTTTCGATTTCTCAATGATAAGTTTATTATTTAATTCATTACTTGAACAGAAAGTTGAATATGAATAGATCAAGTAGATAATCATTTTCGAAATACCTGTAATAGACAGAGGTCTGCGTCGAGCATGCTGTTGCAGAAGTGACATTGCACATACGTCATGGCTTGGCCTCGGATCTGAAGCCCGTTGCGCACCCACATGCCGGCAAGAACCTCCGCTAGCATTACCTGATGAAATTAATTCAGTTTTAACGTTAAGACGTTCTATTCTAGTCAAATAAGTATTTAACTCTGCTTCTCAAATTGTCGAGCGACAAAAAAAGGCAAGATTTAGAGCCGGTACAACAAATACTGCTTATTTAAAGTCCGTTAGATAGAGCGAGGAGGGAGGTATACGCGAGGAAAACAGGCTTGTGAAAGGAAGGGGTTCTTACTTGTAATTGCAGTGGATGTGACATAATCATCTGCAGTACATCAGGAGCAGGCAGTAGATCAGCAAGTGAAGCCCCGTGATGTCGCACGGCAGTACTCACGAACATGGCGAGTTGACGATGCAAGGGCAGATGGAAGGAACCTTTGAGAGCTTGAGGCTGGTTAAGGGAAAACAAAAATGCAACATGTTAAAACGAATAGAAAGCATACAAAATGAAATCAAACGAATAAGTCGTAAAGGCAGGCTTATGGATTAAATTATGATATTCAACTGGAATGTGACATTTGACGGTACCCATAAAGACCGTTTCGCTTGACATTCGCAGCTTGTTTGAAGAGATTTTATGCCGTAGCCCTAACTGTAATTTGTATTTCATAAAAATTGAGTGAATGATGCAGAATAATCTAATGATAACATGTACAAAGTGACATGTTTCTGTCTACACGTATAATTCTACTTTTTTTTATACTGATGCTTACCCTTGAGAAGGGCATAACCCCCATAGATTCAAGCCAGTCTCGCAGCACTTTGGTCACAACGAGAATCACACCCTCTGTATATGCGGCATATTCCTGCAATTATATTAATAAAGTCAAATCATAATTGATATCATTTATTGGTCCAGAGCAGTACGGAAACTTATTGTCATTAGGTTATGTTTGGATCCTGATGGGGGATGAATTCATATTTGGGAAACTGTGAAATTAACTCCACTACATTTATTGTACAAATCCTTATGCTAATTGGAGGGCTCTCAAATAAACGCAAGTTATTAATATGGCGTTTATTTTTAAGCCTTTCGTTAACTATTTTTTTCCGCATTGTTGTTGTTTGAAACTCAACATACCTGCGACTGACAATGAGCGAGCAGGGACCACATAGTTGATGCACAAATCTCGAGCTCAGCGCTGAATGCCGCATAATAGGTATCGGGTTCGAACTCGACGTGGTTGTGCAGTTCACGCGTGTTCACGTTCATGCCTGTGAACATAACATTTATATGGAAAAATGTACATTTTGTATAATCTACATCTAATGACCCTTTTTATCAATGGCAAAACATATGATTACGGTGGGGCTTGATTCAATAGCGAATACACTTTTTTTCGACTGTTATTTGTTAAGTATTACTCATACGATGCAATCCCTCAGCCACTGGTATTATCTAAAAATACATTTGATTTTTGTCTTACTTTATTTTACTTAAACTTAAAACTAAAAAGATATGAGGTACATAGAAGGCACTTATTCAATAACGGTACAAACGCGTTGTAAATGTTAATACAGCATACACAACCCAAAAAATAAACTACTGACATCTTGAAATAAAATTCCATGCAAACGCATATATTACTGGCCTTGAAAATATGCGAGCAGCTCGAACCAAAACAGCAGCAGCCTCTGGTCATCAAAGAAAGCCCTGGCCACACTCTTATGCGCCAATATGTTAATGAGGTCGCTCACAATGGGCCAGTAGCAGTGCTCGCGAAAGACATCGCGCGAACAGTCGACCACTAGGGTGCGGGTATGGCGGCATTCTAGGTCAAAGAGATAAAAGATATAGTTTATTAATAAAAGCCCTTGGTAGAAGTGTCGGCATTTTGCATTTAAAATGAAGTGTTAGGATAACAACGACGAAGAATGACAAGGCCTATGACCCAGCTTTAGCACCTGGTATATAGTATCTAGTTGGAAACTGCTCAAAAAGCATTGCACTTACCAAAATCACACCCCCTTTAATCTGTCCACACAAACCAGGAAATCTATCTGTATATGTGGTGGGTCTATCTTAGGTGAAGAACCTAAGCCATACATTATATAACCAAGCTTTCAAATACTATGCATACCATCCCTCCCCCCGGATATATTCCAATACCTACCATGCAATCCACATGTAGTGAGCCTTTCCTCAACAATGTGCCTCAGACACGTGGCCATGATATGGAGTAGTTGGTGCTCTTGAACCATCTGTGTTGCTAGCTCCTCTGGGCTTAGCAGCTGCACACTTACATGTACCACTCTATTTGGTGGGAAAATAATAAAATGTATACAGGTATGTTTTTAAACGATGCAAAATATGCATACGAAATGAAAGGAATACCCACAGATCTGCAGTGGAAACTCAAAAGTTACACCAAAGTGATGATATTAACCGATTGATGGCTTCGTTACATTGGCTATGATTCAGCTCAAACATATTTAATTGATTATATCTTAAGATATTTCCTACATTTACACGGTCATAGACAGAGAATAAAAAGTAACCAATCATATAATACGTAAGTTAATCAATAGCAAAGAAATCATATCAAAATCATATTTATATGTAGACCTTTATGTATGAAATGATATTAGCTGCTTTAATGAATTATTGAAGACTGACAGACTGATCTATTTGATAAGCCAATCAATAAAGACGAACCTGTTGGACGTCTTTGATCGATCGGTACAATGCACGAGGGCACAGCAAATGCGGCTGTAGTGCTGCACAAAGGCATCAGTAAATGCTTTCTGAAAAAGAAAATGGTATTTAAATGAAGTGAACGTACACGGTACTTGTTTTTGTATTTACAATTTTAAATGTTGAGTAAAAAAATCTTAGATGTCGTCTTGAATATGAATAAATCAATTATCTGAGTTTTAATGAGAATTGAATTAGGGGTTTCGTTCAAATAACCCCTTTACGCTACATAGCTAAGTACATCGGTTACAAGTCATTATTTAAACATTTGTTTTCACCTTATATAGGGCGTTTGGAAGGAGACTGAGCAGGAAAGTGACGAGCGTGGCTGGAAACTCGAGACGCACGGTCCAAAAAAGTAGTTCTTGAAGCAGGCTGGTGTGGTTGAGGGGCTTATTAATGTATTCCACATCTTGAAGATATATTCAATGAAATGGTGACATGAATAGGTATTAACCGGCAGTTAAAATG
This sequence comes from Hydroides elegans, assembly GCA_001703475.1. NCBI lineage: Eukaryota > Metazoa > Annelida > Polychaeta > Sabellida > Serpulidae > Hydroides > Hydroides elegans. The sequence continues at coordinate 3,340 of LQRL01107494.1, read as the reverse complement.
TTTTTCCTGAACTTTTCTTGACATTAATATTTTTTTTTGTTAACGTATTCCACATCTGAAGCATAAATCAATGACATGTTGACATGAATAGGTATGACACAGTTATCAAACTTGTTTTCCTGAACTTTTCTTGACATTAATTTTTTTTGTTAATGTATTCCACATCTGAAGCATAAATCAATGACATGGAGACATGAATAGGTATAACACGGTAATCAAACGTTTTTTCCTGGACTTTTCTTGACATAAGTATTTTTTACTGACCTTTCTTGACATTAATATTTTATCCTGACTTTTCATGCTGTTTCCCGATTAGTCAAACTAAAATACATCGGCATTATTGGAACGGTATTGCACGACAAGAAAACGTCTTGCCTGGATTTCAATATCTCAATAAATCTCAATAATATACAGATAAATGCTTGAAATTGAACCTACCTGAGAATTCGTCAGGGACACTGGGAACCGCTAGAGTTTCGAGTGATACCTTGTAATTTGCAGCACTGAGAACCTCGTACTCTGAGGCCTGTTCGCCACCTGAATTTAGAGAAATTTAATTGAATACCATGTCTTTTTAAAAAGTATACAAAGAATTGTACACAGGAAAAGGCACTGTTATGTACCTGAAAATATGGATCGCAGTGGGGCATATTTGTATAAACAAGACACCATGTAGTGAACACTTTAGAACATGACAATGTATCAGTCATGTGACTTTTGATCCATTTCATATTCATATTACTCAGTTTAATTTTTTAACTTCACAAAAGAGAGAGGTATCCAATTTAGAAATCTTTTACATGTACTTACAATCTGTCAACTCATTGTATGCCTCCTCGTCAGTCAGCGCAAATGCAATGACATCCCGCATGGCGGCGCCCATGTCGCAGAGTTGATGCAACAGGTTGATGAGTTGCTCGGAGGCTTCGAGACCTTCACGCACTGTGCCGCGGTATTCTGCATTAAAAGAGGAATCATATTTAAATTAACCCTCAGGGTCCCTGCATTCTTTTGGAAGCACTCTGTACCCGCGGACAGATACGGTTACAGTAACCATCCAAAAAGAACAATGTCCCCGAAAAAAGTTGCATGTAACAATGTTCGGGAACTCTTTTGGGTTTGTGACGGTTACCGTATCTGTCCCCGGGGACAGAGTGCTCCCAAAAGAATACGGGGCATGTAACATGTTTAAACGGATGTGACGTCGGTACAACATAAGAATCAAGAATTTTAACCCGAACACGGTATTGCTTGCTTTAAGGCCTTATGATAGTATGTGCCCAGGAATTATGTGAAAGAAAAAACAGGGTATAGGCCTACATGTATAGCAATTCAACTTTAAGGTAGAGTAGATACTTAGTAACTAAAATAGCAACATTTATATACAGAGAGTTAACGTCCTCCCCGTTAGCATTTTCAGGAGAGGAGAATTAGTTACTTGTAAAACACACAACTGCGCACAGTAGACCTTAAATTGTTTCTACTTTAATCCATTACTCAGCAAAGCCATTGTCCCAATCTACCGCTCCTCCATAATTCAATTAAAAAAAAACCGCCCTACCTGAACTGAAGATATGCCGAGCGTGCTGCAGAAAGCGAAACACTAGCCGAGGCAGCATATTCCGCGGGACCGAGAGCAGTTCGGGGGAAGGTGAAGGTTGCTCGCCGCATTTGGGACCGTGCCGCGGGCAGAACCTACAAAGGCCATTGACGGTTCTAATTACATTTCATATGCTGATCAGATAAAGCGATCAATCGCATTCAGCATACTTTTAAGCTCAACAAATACCTCGAACCTATTTGTTCATTAGTGTTAATGCTAAAGAGAATTGAAAATATTGTTTTTAGTATGTAATATTATCGTTTTAAGGTATTTTATTTTTGTATTATAAGCACTTAGGTGTATAATTAATACACAATAAGCGGGTAACAACTGACGTTTATAACAACACAATGAAGAAGTAGTCGTTTATTCCATTTTGAGAGGCATGGGGGGTGGTTTGGGTTAGAAATCCAGCACACATACCCTTCTTGTTTCATGACGGACACATCTCCGCAATCACAGGCACCTCCAGCCAGACTGCGGAACATGTTGAAATCGTGGCCACGGTGGTCGCTATTCTGTTAGAATAAGATAAAGTTGATATGATTATGTAACACAATCGACCATACAGTTACAAAACAGTGAAAGAATGGCCATCATGGTCATTTTCTTAAGATAAGTTTTATATACGAGATCGTAATTTTCTCAATTATCGGTAATTTTGGATTTTTTACATGGTGCCATTTTACCATGGTAAGGGATGTAAATCTACAAGGTTGGATCCGAAAAGAGAGAAATAGAGAGAGAGAGAGAGAGACGGAGAAAGAGTAG